>JAHNEJ010000890.1:0-246225 GCA_022559845.1 Amorphophallus konjac | reverse complement strand
CTCAAGCTGGCCCATATCCTTCTCGATCTCTCCCTAACCAGGAGATGATTTCTCAAGCCCAACGCCAACATGATGAACTTCAATGCCGAGTTGATCCCAAATCCTCCTTAAGTGTCCCATTTGCTTTTCAAAACCTCCGGCTCCTGCCATCCTCACAAATTCCAACATATCACCGTTATAGTGGAGTCGTTGACCCCTATGTGCACTTAAAGGAGTTTCTTTATGAGTCGGCCCAATTTCGACATGACCAACGCTTGATGGCTTATCTATATGGTCTGTCATTGAAAGGCCCAACTCGGGATTGGTTCTTCTCATTGTCGCAAGAGCAAGTTGTGAATTTTCAAGCCGTTCAAGAGAAGTTCATTTAGCATTTTCAGGACCAGGTTGGGCCCAAGTGTTCTATGGTGGATCTGGCCCACGAAAAGATGAAGCCCGATGAGGAGTTCTCCACCTTTGCTGACCATTGGCGCCGCCTTGCCGCGCAAGTCCCGGGGCACATTCCGGAGGGAGATCAGATCAAGATGTTGGTATCCAATGCAACGCCAGAGTATCAGTTCATCTTAGCTCTCAACGACATCACCTCCTGGCAGCAACTCTATAGTCGAGCCCGCTTCATTCATCAGCAACTCCAAGGTTCTCTTGACCCTGAGTCTCCTCAACATCCTACGCTCACTTACACCTTGCCATCCACATCTACCTCCTTTGTACCCTCCATGAGTCAGCCTTCTACCAAATATTCCTTTACGAGTCCACCTTCTGCATATCAACCTTCTACTCCCACATATCACGCCTCCACATATCAACCCTCCATAAGTCTGTTACCTCCATCTTCCACGAGTCAGCCTTCCGCTTCTTTATATCCCCAGGTGTCTCCGCCTGCGTCTTCCCCTCCGGTCAAGGAAACACCAAACTCTAAGCAAGTGGATGCCGTCTACGTACCTTCCCACTCCACTCCATATATGCCTTAACCAAATCCCTCTGCCACTAGCCACGCACCATTGCCTATGCAACCTCCGCTTTCATCTCCGCAACCTTCTACACCTTCATCCCATATCCCTCGGCATCCACCTTTCCCGAAGCAAGCTCCTTGTTCTCAGTTGCCGGAGTGTTTCACTGACATTTTCGGGGCTTTGATGGCCACTAACGCATTGCAACTCCCTTCGGTTGTGTCTTGCCGACCCGCGATTAGGAATATGCTTCAGTTATGTGAATTTCACCGCCAGCAGGGTCATTTGGTCGAGGATTGTCCCAAGTTCCGGGATTATCTTTATGATCTGGAGGATAAGAAGAGGATTGATTGGGCCACCATGCATAAAGTTATTTTAGATCTTCGCAGCAAGCAACAGTAAGAAGCGTCGCCCAAGCAGTCGTCTCCATCACTGCAAGACCAGGGGCACCCCTGTGATTCCTCTTCATCTAGTGTTGCACCCACTCCATCACCGGCTCCGTCGCCTAGTCCATCACCAGTTCCCTCAGCTATGTCTCCACCTACCCCATCGCCATCGCCTACCCATGCTCCATCGCCGCCACCTACCCAACCCTCTGCTCAGGCGGGTACCTCTACCCCTTCCTTCACTCCGGTTGCCAGCCCCGCTTCCGCTCCTAACGTCGCCCGACGTGTCATCTTGGCACACCGACGGTGGGCGCCGCGTGCCTCCTCCCCTTCATCATCACCGTCTTCTTTGCCGGCACCATCTCCATCACCTCCCTCTTCATCATCCTCATTGCCCGTGTCGCCTCCGTCATCGCTACCTTTGTCCACTCCACCACCAGTGCCTTCATCACCATCTCCATCCTCTCCTCCATCTTCCTCACCGCCCGAGCCTGAGCAAGCCACGCCTTTACCTTTGCCTTTGCCGCCTACACCCGAGCCTATCATTGCCGCACTGCCTTTGTCACCACCCGATATCACCATTCACGTTGAAGCTGCCACGCCTTCCGAGCCTTCACCTACGCCTTCCGAGCCCACTACCTCCACTTCTCCATCCACTTCCACCCCATGGAGCGGGTGTGCGCTTCCTTTGGTGCCCCTTGGGTCTGGTCCCCGGGGAGACAATGAGCTAAGTCAGGATGATTCTATGCTGGTTCTACATTTCAAGTTTCAAGAGTTTATCTGCCGAATGTCGATACGTGTCCTAGGCTCTGGCTACTTTGGGACTGATGAGCCTCTACCTCCAAAGACGATTGTCAACAAAAGTTCCCTTGCATTTGTACCAGTTTCTTCAAGAGCGAGACCGGTGGCAATCTCATTGCTCATCGGGAAGTTCACCATTGATGTTGTTATTACTTCTCACTCTGTTACTGTTCAGTTCACTGGTCAGGAGGGGTTCTCCACCCAGATCATGCTAACTCATACGGCTGCCAAGAGTTTGTGGAATTCTATATTCAAGGGGCAATTGGCCGTATCTTCTGCACTCTCGAAGGAAATTCTGCACATCTTATGCAATCTCCCTCGGTTCATTAGCAAGCCGACCACGTCAATGTCGTGCATTGATCTCCCTCTGTTCCGTCCTTTGCTTCTATCAAGAGAGCTGTGCTTCATGGCTGATCGTCGAGTGGAGTTGCCGAACCTCATGCTTCTAGTGCCAAGTAACAAGACTCCATGGTTTCATGGTGTTTATCATTCTGATGAGTTACCTATTCAAGAATGTCCACCCATTGTTAGCACTGGATGTCTAGGGGCAACCACCCCGATGAGGCTGCCTGTTCATAATCGAGCCAGGCTGTCTGCCAGATGGGCCCGTTATTTATGAAGATATTGCAAATCAAAAAGCCCAAAGGTCTGGGTCCACGCTAAGCGGGTCCGTGTTTGAGAAATCTCTGCTAAGAAGAGGTGGCGTCACAAGTTTAAGGGTCGTCAGTTGTGCACGCGGAGGTCCACTTCTCCTTCTTCTTCTTCTTCTTCTTCTTCTTCTCCCTTTCATTCATCTTTCCTTCTACTCAGTTCCCACCCCTGGGTGGTGTATCTTCCCTCTTCTAACTCTATGTCTACGATTCTCTCCTCTCCTCCCGGGTCCATGAACCCCCGTTTTTCTTCTTCTCGTTCGTGACCTCCGGGTTTTCCACATTCTCGATATTCTAGGCCTCGGCCTATGCCCTCTCATCATCTAGATCCTGGGACATCTTCTGATTCTTCTCCTCTGGTATCTCCGGGTTATGACTCTTCTTCCCCGACCCTGTCGAGTGATTCTCATTCTTCTTCCCCGACCCTGTCGGGTGGTCCTTATTCTCTTTCCCCGATGCTGTCGGGTGTCTATGGTTCTTCTTTCCCGACCCTGTCGGGTGATTCTAATTCTCCTTCCCCAACCCCGTCCGGTTATTATCATTCCTCTTCTCCGACTGCGTCGGATGAATCTTATTCTCCTCTTTCTACTCACTCCTCCCCACCCTTTCGGGGTTCTTGCCCTTTTTCTTGTTATTTTCAAGGTTTTAGTCTTCCTTGACCTCAGTTGATCTATGTCTATTTTGTATCTGGTTCCTTGTTATCTGGGTCTCTGCGCCTTAACGAGGGAGTTCTAGCCCTCGTCTCTCTTCCTTTTTATTCTTCTTCGTCTAGTTTGGCGTCTGCCGCTCCTCCGTTTAGAGGGATCTTCAAGCCTTTGCTATCCTTTCCTTCTCGCTCCTGGTAAGCAAGGAATATAAAGCTCATGCTATGCAAAACTCGATGGTCAAGATCGCTTCAGGATGTTGCTTTCACGCTATGGATTTGTAAGGTATCTTTGTTTTGCGTAAGAACATGCCATCATTGTTATTTCTATTATTCTTACGCATTGTTATAATGTTGTTTCCTCAACACGGTTGAGTGGCTTTAGAAGAGGTTTGGTTAATTTTGTCAAAACAGTTCGCTTCTGCAGCACTCTCAGGCTGGTGATAGCTCCGTGCTGGGAGTCTAGTTTCTTTTCCCGATCATTGAGGGTGGTCTTTAGCTTGGGTTTTTCACACACTTCACGGTAAGCCATAGCTGATTGCTCTGAGGCACACTGTTGCTACTTTGGCCATACTATGAGTATGCACGAATGTATTTTTCTTTTCTCTGCTCGACCAAGTGCAGGGGCAAGGGATTAACGGATGAGATGACCAACCTAGGCACTCCCTAATACGAGAGAGGTCTCAAATAGGGGCAGTCTTGACCCTCAAAAGTGAGCTTTATTATAAAATCTGGCCAATAAGGGCTATCAAAAATAATTTGAGAGAAACATTGTAAAATTATGAATCGAAGGCATGGCAAGAGTGGCAGTACAGTTCCCCATGGGACGTCATGAGCCCGGTCGCATGCGTGCTTGAGTAAATATGGGTCTCAAAATCAAAGACACAAAGCCCCGGCGCAACAGACTGTATCTTTGAGGGTAGTGCCCTAGAAGAATTCAAATCCTTATGTCTCCCATCCTGCATAAAGTTTGTTTCCAATTTTTCTTCTGCTTCTCCCTCTTAGGCTGGGTTGTATCCCGGGTATGGCCTTAGTAGGGGCACCGTTCTTTAGAGGCAGTTGGTTGTGGCGAGCCACCTTCAAATGCACACCCTGCTTAAGGGAGCCTTTAATGAGAGGGGTAGGAACGACGATCCCTAGCCAGTAGTTTAAGCCTGCCTTTGGGTGATGCAGATTTCTATTTTCAAAAATAAAATCAAAAAAAATTAAATATGTTCAAAAATCCAAAAAATCAAATATTATTCAAAATCCAAAAAAATAAGTAAATATGTTCAAAAATTCCAAAAAAAATCAGATATTGGCAAAAATAAAAAATCAAAAACTTACAAAAATTCAAAAATATGTGTCTTTGGTTCTCTTCTTCATGCATTTTTCATTTTCTATTTGTTTTGAGAACGGGTATAATCTATTTGTTAAGTGTGCAGGTTGCAGGTGTTCGAGTTTCCTTGATCCTTATCATTTACCTTGTCTCTTGTTCACATTTTTTTGATTTGTTCTCCTTCTTCAATCTTATCTCTTGATCTGCTCTGAAGCTCATGTCCTTCTAAGCTTTTCTTTATCTCGCTTCATCTTATCATATCTCCATGAGAGGGTTTTGCCTCACGATTATGAACTTGACGGTTCTGCTTCATCTGATCTTGGGTTTTGATTGAGGAGCGTATTTGTTTGTGTCTTTTGTCCCACCGTGTCCTTGTCACACGTGTCTATGTCCCTCCATGTCCTTGTCACACGTGTTGTTATGTCCCTCCGTGTCAATCATGTTTTTTCATCCCACAATTTTATCGTCCCACGTGTGTTTTATCCTACCATGCTATGTGTTGTTGTTGTCCCCTGTGGTTGTTATCCCACGTGTCTTTGTCCCACCATATCTTGTCCCACCGGGTGTGCTGTCCCACCGTGTTGTGGTGTTGTCTTACCCCACCATACTCTTTAGTCCCGCTCACGCTTATTCTTTGTTCATGTGATGTCTTGCATATGTTGTTCATGTGATTTCATCCTTCGTTATGTTATGTTATGTTATGTTATCTTTCATCCATCTTTGTGATGTTATATTCATGTTGTTGGTTGTCTTATATCAAAAATCAAAAAAAATGCCGTTTCGCTTGGCAGGTAAGTCAGGTATGGCTCTCTATCCCTTCTCACTGTTGCATTACTATATGTTATCTACATTACTATAGCCTCTCAAGGACCGGCTGGTTGTCCGTGTGTTCTGCGATCTGATGTTCCCCTTTACCAAAAATGATGATGATCTAAGAGCATACGGTTAATCGTTGGATAAGCCGCTCGATTCAGTCGGGTGGGGGACGATGGACTCTATCTCGCATGCTGCGGTTGCAAGAAGACTCTTGACCCCGTCTTGGCTCAGTCTAGCAATAGTATCTTTGAGTACTTTCTATTTTATCTTTCTTTGCATTCATTTTGATGATTTATTTTATTTTACCCCAGCATGCATCATGTCATTTTGAGCACTCACGTCTCGTGATTCTTTCAAAGTTTCTCCTCAGCAATGGTTAATTACATTTCAATTCTCTTGGATATGAGATCTTCATTCCACTCTGAATTTGAACGATTTCTCTGATCTTGCCGTTTGGTCTGATTGACCAACGTGATTCCTGTCTGGAGTTTATCTCTGTCTTATTTTCCTCTTTCCAGCTTTTAGATGTGTACTTTCTGATCCCCTCATTGTCCGTGGATTGTGTCCCCGATGAGGTTGGTCGTGTTTCCTTTTCATTCCTTAGTTAGTTCTCCAGACATGTCTCATCCGCGTCATCCATTCCTTCTGGTTAGTTCGGCATTTTTGGGAGATTTCCTATCGCTTGTTGGTTGTGACGGGTGTCTCTTACCTTGATGCTCGCTTTTCAGTTCTCTCCGCTTCATCTTTGCTTCATCTCCATTTCACGTCGCTGTCGCTTTCCCTCCATCTGCTTTTCATTTCACCTCCGCGTCACTTTCGCTTGTTCCCTTGCAAAGCGAACATCAAGGAGGAACATCTGTTGACACCCGTTTTTAGCCCGCAAGTTACGTCATTTCTCTTATTCATCATTTTTGATGTCCCCAATTAACCATTGTTTTGGAACCTTCCTTGGATAGATTTCGAGCCCATTTCATTTTTCCCTAGCCTTTGGACTTCAGAGATCATGATTTCTTAGAGCCCTGGGGCTTATTTTATCAACTTCCGACCTTCCAAGTCAACTTGCGGCCCATTTAGGTCGACTTTCATCAAACATTCGGCCCCTTTCACTACACAGTCTTGAATGGGGCCCTTTTTCATCCCCTTCTATTCCACTATTCATTAGGTGCCTTTTACAAAAGTTATTCTTTTTTTAAAGCCCTAGATTTTCTTCTTCTACACCATTAGCCAGTTCTCCACCAATTTCAAGTTATTTACATTTTTCCGGCACACTACACTGTTCACCCGCGAACTTAGTGTTTTTCTCTGTTATCGCCATATTTTCTCCCTCTTTTGCTCATCTTATCATCTTCCTCCCTTCATGAAAGTTGTTCAATTTTTTGCTATCTACAATTTATGCTTCTACACATTTCCCTAGTTCTACACCGTTTTCAAGATATTCTCCAATTTCCAAAGTCGACCGTGACCTGCCCAATTATTTAAATGTTTCTCCATCAACTTAGTGATCTTGGGAAGACCGCTACCTGATGGTGGCGGTCTTCCCATGACCGCTACCACCCAAACAGTGCCCATTTTGCCCCGTTGCACCTTCTGAAGCCTTGCGGTCAGCCCTAGACCGTTTGGTGGTTCCCTTGTAGTCCTCCCATGATCGTTTGCTCCCTAGCAGCCCTACGATAGACCGTTTGATGAACAGAGAGTCCAAAACTTCCTGAACTCTGATTTCTTTGTCCGAGGACTCTTTAGAGACCTTGTTTGATCCATTTTCTCCAAGAATATCCCTCCAGATGAAGGCTAATCTACTTTGGGGATATATTCCCACTATTATCTATGAGTTTTATCGATCTAAATCCCTTCGGATTTGAACCTTCTGGATTTCTGCAACTCTATATAAACCTACCCAGTTCGTAGTTCGCGAGGGGGGGGTTCTTTCTTGGTTCGGGGCGAAGCCATGCTGCACAGCCATCTTGTCTCTTCGACCCTGGCTTGAAGAGGGAAGTATTAGCTTTCAATTCCACGTTCAAGGGCTTGATTTCATTCATCCTATCTCTAGTTCTACCCTTCTACTTTTCACAAATCATCACAAATCTCTATTTCTGCACTTTTCTCCATATTGCATGCACGTTTCCTGCAGTTGTGCTACATGATTTCTCTATATCTTTGTCCTATTCTCATCACAATACACACACCTATCTTTTGCACCCTTTCACAGGGGTTAAAAACTTCCCCTGGTGCGTTCTCCCTCGATTTATAACCCTATTTTATCACTGCGAGATTGATGCTACACTTCATGGATCTAATGGATTTTTCTCTTGTGGTTTGATCTTTGTTTTGCAGGAGAGTATGATAGAACGTGAGGCCCTCTTCCTCTAGCCGGCTGGAAGGAGAGGAGGTTGAATCCACAAAGTTTCCCGCACCCCATTCCTTAAGGATGATCAAGTCTTCATCATTTTCCAAGGTACACTGCGCCGTTCCTATCCTTTGTCCACCCTTTTGGCATTGTTAATCCTTGGTGGTGATCACAGTCAGTTCTTCTATCTCTTATCGTCCCTTTGTTCATGCTTTCATGCCTTTCCTGATTCACATATGTTATTAGCATAGTTTGGCGGGGGCGGGGTAGAGATAACAAAACATCAACACTTATCATCTCTGAATAGACTTGAATGTCCATCATCGTCAGTTGGGTAATATATTGCGGCCGAAGCCCATTAAGGAATCTCCTAGCCTTCATCTTCTCGGTACACACTTGATGTTGTGCATTCCTCGATAGACGGGAGAATTGGGCCTCATACTCGGCCACTGATAAGGTCTTTTGCTTGAGTGCGGCAAACTCCGCGCTTTCTTTTCTTGAATCCGGTCCGAGAAGTATTTGATGTTGAAATATTCTACGAACTCACCCCACATAACTTGCTCATAGGGTAAGGTAGCTTCTATCGACTCCCACCAAAAATGAGCGTCCCGCTCTAGTTGGAACGTTGTTAATAATACTTTCTCCTCATCCGTGCATTGCATTACACGGAATATCCTTTCGATCTCTTTGATCCAATTCTCGACATCATCGGGATCAGACGAGCCGGTGAACTTCGGTGAATTCATATTGGGAAAGCTTCGGTGGAGATCTCCTGCTCCATGATTCGCTCCGCCCTGCGCCACTTGTTGTAGCGCTTGGGTATGACCTTGGACAGGGCGTTGCATATCGCGCCATTGAGCTCGCTCGGCGGCCATGATCCTACAAGATTTAAGTAACTATATTAATATACGATTAACCAAATGTCTAAATCCCTTAGTTAACTTAACCCATGGCTCTACCCAATCTCACTGGGTAAAATGGTATAAACCTATCCTTGGACTTGGTTTTCTAGGAATTTGAATATCCTAGGGATATAACTTATTCTTGGACTTGGGTTCCTAGGAATTTGAAGATCCTAGGCTTTGATACCACAAAAACTATCACGCCTCGAGCGCGGAAGGAACCCGGTATGCGTGACGAGTTTATATTGATCATGTCAATCAGAGTACGAGATAATTCGACACATAAGACAGAGCGTGCAAAGTAGAGATAATAAACCAAATCCTTTGTTCCATTAATAACTTCAACTAGTTCCATACATAATCCTTCAAAGTAAAGGAATACTTAATGGCAAACTAGACTCAATAAAGAGGAAAATACAATGATAGACTCAAGAAAGATGAAAAGACACGACTAGGTAGACGCTTCAATAGTCGGGTGGCTCTATGCTCTTTACCCATGTCCGTTCCCATCCGAATGATCTTCGTCATCGGAGTTACCTTAAAAATAGAGAAAAAACTAGGGTGAGCGAATGCTCAGTAGGAATTATATCTTAAGTACAAGCTTGCTTAAAGTAGATTACATGTTACATGAATGCAAGTATAGCTATGCATGAATGCAAGATAATGACGAGAGTAGAGTATCAAGAAATAACATAGATGAACTAGCAAGATTCCAAGATAATCATGTGGAGTATATCAAGATTGTCAAGCATGTAGATATCAAGTCATGTCATGTGAATTGGCTATCATAATTTTAAGCAAGTAAATACCCATTCTGGGCCATGCAAGTCATAACAAGTTAAGCACGAGTCTTGGAATGTCATAATCTAGAAAGTCATGCACTTCGGTGTAATCACTACAAGAAAAAGCTGTGTTAGCGACGGGAATTTACGACGGATTAATTTTCGTCGCAAATT
This sequence comes from Amorphophallus konjac, assembly GCA_022559845.1. NCBI lineage: Eukaryota > Viridiplantae > Streptophyta > Magnoliopsida > Alismatales > Araceae > Amorphophallus > Amorphophallus konjac. The sequence goes on along the minus strand of JAHNEJ010000890.1, from coordinate 236,462 downwards.
CCATCTGTGCTTCGGACATACTATACTCTGTCTGAATATACGTCTCAATTGGCGACGGATATTCAGATGGAAATATTGCGTCTGAAATTATAGACGGAATATGTTCCGTCCGTATTGTTGTCGCATAATTGAGACGTATATTCAGACGAAAAATAATCCTTCTGAAATTACAGACGGAACTTAGTTCTATCTGTATTTCCGTCGCAAAATTTCTCTCCCCCCCGCCACAATCGAACCCTTCCTCCCACCCCTTCCACCCTGTTGAATCCCCGAGTTGATTTTGATGTTTAAGTTTTAATGATGACAAATCGTGCATGCATGTCTTGTGGAAAATGTCTTGATGCCAAATGTGCTTATATGTTGATATCTTGTTTTTTAGGTTGCTGTACATGATCGAATTGAATGAGTCTTTCATGAGCTAATTTTCACTAGGATGGGCTGGTTTTCCTCTTCTATATAAGTGTCGACACTGGTGTCGACACTTCTTCTGCTACAGTTTCTATATGGAGGGTGGCTTATGCATATTGATATTTTGGCTTCCATATCTTCACAAGCTTAACCCATTCCATAAGTTCATGGTTGGTCATGGTGATTTTTGGAACAATGCTTTTGAAGAATGGTTCAGGTAATTGACAACTGGTCATATGACATCCTTTTATCTCCTTAGCATGAACTGAGTCATCCTTGGTTCATCAAAGGGAGGATAGAGATCCAAACTGCTGTATCAATGCCAAAGGTAAGAATGAGCATTTTGAATGTTGTTTGCTGTTGGATATCTGGTAAGCACTGCATAGAATTCTTTTTTATGCTCATTGCCTGTTTAAAAAAATTGGGTTTGCATGTGACCTCAAGCATGCTCTTCTTGACTATTTTGAGGTTGTCTTTTGGTCTTTTAGTGTCCTATGTTTCTTTATTAATCTCTAGTCTTATTAGTGTTTAGCTGGTTGTTATGAATGAGTTTCATATACATCAAAATGCATGTCTCATTGGCTTGATACTTGTTGAGGATTGGGTGGTTTGATAGTGTTTCTTATGCATATAATTATAGGAGTGTTAAGGCTTTCAAGATGCTTAACACATTCATTGGCATTTGTTGGAATGTTGTTTAATATATGCCAATACATTGTTACAATGCATGGTAATTTGTTTTTAATGTTTGGATGAGGAAATTTGGGGTTTCAATTGAGTTTAGTTGAGTTTTTATGTCTGTCAGAAAAAGTGTCGACTCACATAGTCAACACTTATTTCTATCTGCTCTGGTTTATGTGTTTTATCATTCTAGATAGAAAGTGTCGACTCTATGAGTCGACACAGAGTCGACACTTCTTGGCCCGTGTATGGTTTTTTTTGTAAAGGACACAACAAGTGTCGACTCTATGAGTCGACACTCATTGTCCTGTGAGCTGTTTTGCGTTAGACAGAATGTCTAGCAAAAAGTGTCGACTCACAGAGTCGACACTTTTGCTCTGGGTGTGTTTTTATGTGTTCTGGCATAACACCCTGCAAGAAGTGTCAACTCTGAGAGTCGACACTTTCTCTGCAGTGTCCGGAATGGGATTTCGGGTTTGGTTTCGACACTCCCATTTCGTGATCCGTTTGGTTTGGGTTTTTACCCCCATGCCCCTAGGTATATGATACATATCTCAGACATGTTTTGCAAGGTTTTTTCAAGGGCTTATGTGGCATTTCATATTCCCTAACTTGCTAATATAAATATCCTACGAATTTCAGGTTTTGGTAAGCAAGGAAGAAGCTAGGTCGCAGGTGAGAAGGGAGAGGGTTTTCTTGTGTGCCTCATGTGTTTTCCTACCTTGTAGGGACGTCTTCAAGCAACGATCTTCAAGCTACATCCATTCTATCAAGAGTTTCCAAGTCAAGAAACCTGAATCTGCAACGACCGAGTCGTGAGGGTTCGGATTTGCTGAAGTTTCGCCCTCCCTCACCTTGAAGCTCAAAGAGGATCATCTCAAGGCCTTCTATACTCCATGGATATATTTCTTCATCTATCCTTAGCCTTCCTTAGCTTATTTTGATACTTCCTTCTTAGTATATTCTAAGAATCAAGCATGTATTGAACATTCGTTTATATTTCTGAACTCGCTATATCTGTGTGGTGGACGGAGCTACATCTCCGTGTTTGTGGAACCTTGTGCGGGGTGAGTTCCCCGAGTGTGTGGGTTTGTGCTGCGGTGGGAGAGGTCTGGGGCAAGGCCCCGTGTGTGCGCATTGCTGCGGAAGCAGCGTGTGTGTATGGTGTTGGGGTTCGTCCCCGGTTGCTACGATTCATAGTGTGTTAGTGAAGCCTCACCGAGTTTCAGTGAGGGGTGGACGTAGGGAGCCCGTCGTGGTCCCGAACCACCTAAAAATCTTTGTGCTCCATGTGGTTTGCCTGTGTGATTGTCCATTTCTTCTATCTTCGTTCATAGGCTAGTTTATAGATTTTTATTCACTGCACCATCGCATATCGCTTCGTCTGCTATTCGTGTTCTGTGTTCGTCCTATCGTTATTCGCTTTGGCCATTCGTGTGAGATCGAAGAGTTCGAGAGAATTTATTCTTGTAGTGCGTTTATTTCCTTTTGCTATAACTCTTGTTGGTAGTTTATTTTATTCCGTTGCGTAAAATTTAAAAACTACCACTACCTTTAAAGGGGACAATTCAACCCTGTTGTGTCCCCTGTGGTTCTGGAGTTTTGATGATGACAAATATTATGTCTCATTATGTTTATATCTGCATCCTTGATGATATAATCCTGATGTATTATGAGAATATGTCAGAACATGTTTAAGAATGACTCACGGGTCATGAAAAGGAAGTCAACCCAAGTCAAAGTCAAATCATTGACAAGTAAGGTCAATGCACAGTTAGATCAGGTAATGTTCTGCCTAATCTCAGATCTGTGCATGTGTTAATTCTTGTACAGAAAGGTTGGTGCATGTGTTAAAGTCCATGCATTTCACTGTTCACATGAACATATGAGGTCGGTGCTATTTTCTATCTTAGCATCTCTCTCTCACCTGCATCTTTAGCGCCAGTCTTAGCATCTCTCTCTCGCCTGCGTCTCTAGCGCATGCCTTGTGTCTCATACATATTTTTATTTACGTCTCATACATATTTTCATGTCTGCGTCTCATGCACTAATGGCCTTGCGTCTTTGTTAGCGTCTCATGCACGGCTGCGACCATGTCTACGTCCCATGCAATTATGGTCTTGTGTCTCTGTTAGCGTCTCATCCATTTGAGTCTCATATTGCATAAAGTCGGTGCATTACACTGTTTCAGGTTCGTGTCATAAGGCAACACACGTCAGTGCATGTTTTTGCTCCTCGCATAATCGGTGCAGGTTTTATCTTAGCCATATCTGAGTCGGTGCAGGTTTTGGAGACGGTGCAAGTTTTGCCTTGGGGCAAAATAGGGTCTGTGCATTCCTTGTCTCGGTGCAAGTTTTGCTAGTGCATATTTCTTTCTAGGCAAATGGAGGTCGGTGCACATTTCCAATTGTCTACATACAAGGTCTGTGCTAATCCCTGTAGCACAGGAATGAGGGTCCGTGCAACATTCAACTCGGTGCACATTTCCAATTGTCTACATACAAGGTCGCATACACATAAGTCTGTGCACATTCGGTTAACTGTATAACCAAGTCGGTGCAGTTGTTTGTCGTTCGAGCGTCTAAAGTCTGTGCACGTTATTGTCACCCGCACATTAGGTCCATGCATTCCTTGTAAACGTGCATTTCACGGTCAGTGCACATCTGGTTTAATTAAACCTAAGGTCTGTGCAATGTCTGCTCTTCCACGTGGTGAATTCTAATTTGCTGCAAGTGATCCTAAACGATACTTTGTCTTATGCAGGGAATAATCAGGCCGCAAAAGAGGCTGAAATGGCAGAAGGCTGGCTCATGGATAAAGGGGGAAAATGATAGGCACGTGATCTGAGGAAAGGAAGCTCTATTCCCTAACACGTGGACCAATGGAACTTCAGTAGGGTTCTTTTGCCTCATCCTTACGGAGCCCCTGCTTAATACCTAACCATTCGAAGAAGGGTGCTGAAAAAAAAAAGAGGCCGCCGGTTGAAAAGAAAATAGAGCCAGCAGTAGAAGAAGAAGAAGAAGAGAGGTAGTCAGGGAGTGAAGAGGAAGCTTAGAGCCAGTGTGAGAGAGAAGAAAATCGTGAGAAGGAGAAAGAGTGTGCAGCCAGTGCATCCTGAAGATCTGATCATGAATTGACTCGTGGATCAAATCCACAGTCATTGTGCTCCTCGGAGCTATATCTATTTTTGTTTCTCTTGTTTGTTTTTCGTTTGTTCTTTTCATATTCTCAGTGCTTTCCATTTCCCTTGATTGGGATCGGGGTTCCTCCAGTGGTCTCAGGAGAAGGGAGACTTGTTCTCCGATTTGTAAGTGGCTAGGTGTCACTTGTGGGTTCCCTCTGGTGTGGAGGAAGAGAGGTTCGTGACCTCTGGTTTGCAAGTGACTGGGTGTCACTTGTGGTTTCCCTCTGGGTTGGAGGAAGAGAGGAGAGTGTTCCTCTGGGTCAAGCTGTTAGGCAGCGTCTGTTGCAGATTGAGTCTGCTTGTTCTTGCTTTTGCAAGGGAAGCCTCACTCTAGTTTGGACTGAGGGGTGGACGTAGGTGGACTGGTGTCTGGCCGAACCACCTAAAATATCCTGTGAGCTGTGGTTTAATTTTGTGTGATTGTTCCCTATCTTCTTCCTCCTTCACAGGTTTCTTTGACGGTGCTTTGAGGTTTGGTAGTTTGTTTAACGATATATCTGTTTGTGTGCACGATTAGCATCTAATATTGTGTCTGGCAGGATTACGGTTTAGTAAGAGCTAGTCATTCTGCATGTGCTTTTATTTGTCAGCTGGTGAGTGCTTCATTTGATTAACCCATCTGAGTTTTTAATTCCGCAATAGTTTTAACGGAGATTCATTAACCCCCCCCCCTCTGAATCCGTGCCTTGCACCCTAACAAACCCCCCCCCCCGTCTTGTCCAAACGTCTATCTGGGCCAACACATCCGCCCCCATTTCCACCCCCCACTATCCCTTTCACTCCCTCTTTCTCCTCTGCTCGCCATCATCGCCGAAGGCCCCCACTCTCCCTCTCACTCTCTCTTTCTTCTCTGCTTGCCGTCGTCACTGCCGGAGCCGCCGTCCTTGCCATCGCCGGAGGCCCCGCCGTCCTTGCCGTCGCCGCCAGCCTCCCTCCCTCCCTCTCACGATCGTCGTCGCCATCGCCGCCATCCTCCTCCCATCTTCGCCGTCGCCGCCAGCCTCCTCCCATCATCACCGTCGTCATCGCCGGTAAGTGCTCTCCCTCTCCCTATCTCCCTCCTCCGCTCCCTTTCGCCGCTCTCCCTCTCCCTATCTCCCTCCCCCTCTCCCGATCATATTCCCCTCCCTCACTCAATCGCTCTCCCTCTCCCTCTCCCCTATCCCGCTCCCTCACTCAATCGCTCTCCCTCTCCCTCTCCCCTATCCCGCTCCCTCACTCCCTCTGGCCGCCCTCCCCCACCCCCTCCACCGCCTCTCTTCCCCTGTACGTGGCCCCCCTCCCCCTCACAGACACACACACACATGCAACAACAGACACACGCACACACGCCTCAGGCCCCCCTCTCCCTCTCCCTCTACCGTTGGCCGCAGGGCTCCTGTTGCCCCCCCCCCCCTCACAGGCACACGCACACACCCGTCTCACATACGTAGATAAAAAAAATATTTTTTATTTTATTTAATATATTGTTATATTCATCGTAGGATAATCGGCCGAGGGAAAGGGAACAAAAGAATCAGAGAATTTTTTACAAATAAATAGTAAGTAAAAATTTAATTTCATATTTATATGTTGTTTCATTTTATTTAAATTTATGTAATCTTACTCAGATTTATTGTTAGGATGTCTTGTTTAATATTAACTAAATTAGAGAGGGGGTGGGGCGTTGTGGGCACTAAAAAAAAGAAAGAAAATAGAGAAGAAAGAAAAAAAAGAAATAGGATAGCGAGAAAATCTATTTGGTGGTTCAGTGGGAGCAGGAGGGGGGAGCTCGGTGGGAGGGGGAGCTAGGGGTGTCAATGAATCGGATCCGGATCGGATTCTTCATGATCTGAATCCGGATCCGATAACATGAGATTCGAACTTGATTCAAATCCGAAATAAACTAATGTCCAGTATGGAAATGGACCAGAGATGGTGAAATTTCAATCATTACTGTCCATGGATATGGCCATCAGCATAATAAAACATGATAATAAAACAGACATTAAGGTTACATGCTTCTTATTCCATTTAAATTACTTTCATTAAAGTTGTCCATGGATATGGCTATCAGCATTGCTTTTTTTCATTAAAGCTATCCATGGATATCTTGTAGCATAGGAGGGCCATCAGACGGAACCTGCATAGAATGAATACTCAATGCCAACTTGACAGCAACACAAAAAGTGAGTAAGATCAAGGATTTCGGATCGGGAAACTGTCTTCTCGGATTTGCACAGATGCCTCATTTCGAATCATAGAAACTTCCACGAATCCGATTATTTTTTCAAATTCGGATCGGATATTCGGATCCGGCGAATCCATTGACAGGGCTAGGGGGAGCTCAGTGGGCGGGTTCAGGGAGGGGCTCCGGGAGGGTGGTGGGGTTCCGGTGGGGGGGGGGGGGAGGGGAGGACGTCGGTGGGGATTATACTTGAAGCATGAATCTTTTATTCCCTTTTTTTGTACATATATATGTTTCTATGAGCTTAAATGATAATCAAACCTTTTCAAAAAAATTAAAGGATATATAGCCATGTATGTAGGGAGAGGAGGAAGAGAAGATCGAAGTGAGAGAAAATAAGGACATATATAGCCATGTATGTAGGGACAGAAAAGGGGGAAGAAGGAGATACTGCCCTTTTAACTTTGGGTCAGTTTGTTAATCAAGCAGGGTAAGGGCAAAATAAGTCATCTGTCTTAACCGAGCTCGGTTGGTTTGTTTCAGCCCTCCAACTCAGGGGGAGGTCAGTGGGAGGGGGGGTTCAGGGAGGGTGGGGGGGGGGAGGGGGAGGTCGGTTGGGGGGTTCAGTTGGAAGAATAGCCAACACCTTAGTATGAATGTTCTTACCTTGGGCCAATTGTAGGCTTCTGAAAAAATTTTGCCACTGCTCATCTGGTCCCTTATGTCATCTCTCTCTTTTGTTGGCTAATGGCTATATATGTAGCTCCATATCACTATGGTGTCTTGATGTCCCTTGTTCAAGGTCCCCACCTATCCCTGCAGTCCAAGCTCCCCTCCCACCCAAGAAAAAGGAAATACATAATTAATTTTTTTAGCCAAATGTTTTCTGCAATCACTATTTTAAAATATTTCCCATCCGAATATTGAAAATTAAGCTGGAAAATATTTGAATGTTCCAAACTTTCAAATAGTCATTAAGTAACTAGGCGCGTGAAGTAGAAAGATATGCTTGGGTTGAACATATCAGTACACACAGCCAATGTTTACAAAGTCTGGTGAAGTTGAATGGAATTCATATTTTCTTCGGTTCATTGGGTGATAGACATGTTTATCATTTTTTAAACTTTAGTTATATTTTCATGTTGTGTTCATTAGCTGCTAGGATCCGCAATGATGGAAAGGGGGGAGGCACGGTCTCAGATAGAGCTGGCCACAAGGGCCCTGGACGTGCAGTGTGGAGCACTGCCCCCTCCGGTAGATGCGGTCCCCGGTGCACCGAGAGCAGCGGATATTTTCAATTTGTCCACCCAATTTATGGTATTGACTCAAGGAGCGCTGCCAGTTGCCCTGTATTGGGCAAGGTTCAGGGATTTGAGCCATTATACACCGCCGGCCATTGCGGATCCACGATTTTTGACTCAACAGTTCATTACTGGACTGACGCCAGAGATTCGTCGGACCCTCATGGCGTTCGGGGTCACTGACACGGAGGTATCGTTCTGGACAGCGGCAATTTTGGAGGTAGAGCTGTTGCGGGCCCAGGAGCATGGTTGGGCGTTGTAATTCCAGCAGGGTCTCCCTCAGATGGTTTAGAAGGAGCCATCCTCTTCCCCTGTCTGTGTCTCTCGCCGACGGAACTGGAGGAGGCGTCGGTAGGCGGCTCGGCGTGGTGTAGGGCATAGGCGTCAGCGACAGGATAGCATGTTAAGGCATGCCTTGGAGGAGTCTGTGCAGTAGCCAGCCACTAGGCGACCATGGCATGGCTGATGCGGGTAACTGTATTTTGGCCCTGGCAGAGGCGCTCTTGTATAGAAGTTACGGCTTCAATTTTCATCTAGCTTCTGCCAGTCGGGGTATGCCCCAAGACTTTGTACTTTTCTTTTTGTTTAATTGTACCTTTGGGACTTGTATATATCTGGACAGAAAATTGTAAAAAATTATGTAAATCATGAGATTGACTGATTCAACAGGTTGTGAACATAGCCTCTTTTCCTAGCAGCCGCACATAAAATCCAAATCGACAAATTCAGGCTCAAGGATGGGTTGCAAATTTGTCCAAATTAAAAAATTACATCTTGTTATTAACATTTTTTGCGTTTGTTTAGAAAAGCCAAGAAATCTGACTAGATCATTCAGATAATGCCTTGTTCTGTCTTTAAGGGCATTGGTAAACAATAGCGTACTTTGACTGTTACTTCTAGAATATAGAGTTCCATTTGTAACAGTCTGACTTATAGTAAAAGATAAATACCCAAAAATTTATACTTGTGATTTCAAACATTGTGGATTTTAATTACATATAAATGTGTTTTTAAATCTGATTTTAACAAAAATTTGATGTTGATCTGACTCAAAAATGTGGATTATTTAGCTTTCATGTTCTTCATTTGAATATTTTTATAAATTGGATATTATTTAATGCGGTGTATGCATAATGATAAGTGAGATGTTATTTAATTTTATGTTATATAAATACATGGGGTATTCTCTGTGAGCTAAGGTGTGTGGGTGTGACCTAACATTACACGCACCTCAGGAGAGCATGTTAAACCCGTGTCAATGAACCTTCCCGTTCAAGACTTTGGAATTGATGTATATATTCTCATTTTTTTACAAGAATGTATATATCTACCTCAAAGTCTTAAATTCTCCCGTTTGGACAGTCTGTGAATGTTTGATCGCATTTAGGCAGTCATTTACTATATGTGTTTGTATGGTTTGTTGAGAATTTCGATTGCGTCTCCCCACTCTTCTCTGATATACCTTTATTGATTTTGAGTGTTTTCTTAACCACTTACTTGTAAGTGTTTAAGAAAACTTCAAAATCAATAAATATTTTTGGTATATCGGAGAAGTGTGGGGAGATGCTGCCAAAATTTTCAGTAAATCGTGCAACACATATAGTAAGTGATTGTGCGATCAAACCTTCATTGATGGGTTAAAAGGTGATAATCTAAATAATAGTCCTCTTCCAACTGCAAATGGTCTACGACGAACGATGTGAGAAAGGGTCGGGTTTATTTTGAGGAGTAATGATTTCAAAGTTATTTGTGTATTAATATTACTTGGGTGCATGTAAAATGTTGACAGATCGTTCATGGATGTATCGTAGAATAGTTGACCGGGTGGTGTCGGATGACTTTAAAATATGGAGTTGAGAGTTTCATTCAATTTGCATTGGGGAATCCAAATGCAGCAATAGACCGCGACGGTCACATTCGATGCCCTTGTTCAAGTTGTAGAAACTTGAGGTGGCGTTCACCATGGGATGTGCAACATCATTTGTACAACAAAGGGTTCGTGGATTGTTATACGAATTGGACGTGTCATGGTGAGAAATTCTGGACGTATGAGCCCGGCAGTATTGCAGGCACAAGTGGGTACGTGGATATGGTTGTAGATGCTACTGGTCCTCGTTTTAATGTTCATGAGGAACATGCATACATGGAAGAAGTGCCGAATAAGAAAGTCAGATGAGCCGCTATGGGATGGTTGTGAAAAGCACACTCGGTTGTCTGCAGTGTCACAGTTGTTGAACTTGAAATCTAAATTTCACATCAGTGAGACTTGTTTTGACCGTCTCCTCCTCTTGATCAAGAGTATGTTGCCTCGAGACGAGAAGTTGCCAGAAACTTTTTACCGTGCAGCCTAGGCATAAGAGGGAAGTATCGCAGCCTAGGCATAAGAGGGAAGTATCGCAAAGCTAGGGCTTGGATATGTGAAAATAGATGCATGCCCGAATCACTGTATGTTATATTACAAAGATGATGCAGATAAGATATCATGTTCTATTTATCACCATGACAGATTCAAACCTAAGAGAGGGGACAATTCAAAGTAAAAAGATATACCTTACAAGGCTTTGCGATACTTCCCTCTTATGCCTAGGCTGCAGCGGCTATATATGTCCTCAAAGACGGCTCGACATATGACATGGCACACCGAAAGAGTACGCCGTGCCGATGATATAATCAGTCATCCTACCGATGGTGAAGCTTGGACTTACTTCAGTCGTACTCATCTTGCTTTCTCAAAGGAGCCATGTAATGTTAGGTTGGGTTTATGCACAGATGGTTTTAATCCATTCGGTGGTTCAGTGGCATCTTATTCTTGTTGGCCAGTGTTCATGACATCGTACAACCTTCCGCCGGACATGTGTATGAAGCGAGAAAATATATTTTTGTCCTTAATAATTCCTGGTCAAAAAGTCTCGAAAAAATTCGGACATATATCTCAGGCCGCTGATTGATGAGCTCAAATTTTTATGGACTGATGGAGTTGTTACTTATGATGCATGTAGGAAAGTAAAATTTTACTTATGAAGGTTGCACTGATGTGGACAATAAGTGACTTCCCTGCATATGGAATGCTATCTGGTTGGAGCACACATGGAGGTTAGCATGTCCTTACTATATGGAAGATACCAAATCATTTGTATTGAAACATGGTGGGAAAGCATGCGGTTTGAGTGCCATCGGCAGGTTGCTACCAAGTGACCATCCTTTTCGAAGGCAAAATGACTCGTTTAAAAAAATACTGTTGAATGGATGAAGCAGACTTGCAATGGGTGTTCGGGTCGACATATGGCGACACGGGTGCAAAATTTATCAGATGTAGTACAATTGTCTGGTAGCAACACACCAACTCTCTAGCTTTGGAAAAGATCACAACTGGAACAAGAAAGTATTTTTTGGGAATTACCTTATTGGTCAACTCTTCTTGTACGACACAATCTGGATGTCATGCATATCGAGAGAATTTTTTTGATAATGTATTCAATACGATCATGAATGTTAAAGGCAAATAAAGGACAACGCCAAAGCACGTATGGACTTAAAGATGCTTTGTAAACGTCCTAAGTAGAACTGGAACTACAGAACGTAAATAGAAAAACTGTGCAGCCTAAAGAACTTACGTGTTTATGATACACAGATCAAGGAAGTGTGCCGGTGGTTGAAACAGTTGAGATTCCCAGATGGATATGCATCCAACATAGCCCGTTGTGTGAATGTTAATGAGGGAAAAATATATGGTCTGAAAAGTCACGACTGTCATGTGTTCATGGAGAGGCTAGTGCCCATTGCATTTCATGATTTGTTGCCAAAGCCTATATGGGGAGCACTGATCAAGCTGAGTCAATTTTTCAAGATTTTATGTGCATCAGAACTCAGACTTCGGGATGTACAAACTATCGAAGAAAATATGGTCACAACCATTTGCAAGCTAGAAAAGATACTTCCTCCGACATTCTTTGATTCGATGGAGCACCTGGTAGTCCATTTACCATACGAGGCTATTGTCGGAGGGCCAGTACAATTTCAATGGATGTATCCATTTGAGAGGTATGTGAGAATTTTTGTTAAGTTACATGTCGTCCATGGTCGGTACATGTCATTGCCATCTAACTTGTTATTGTAGGTGCATGCATGAATTAAAAATGAAAGTTCGCAATAAGGCGAAGGTGGAGGGTTCAATTGCTGAGGCATATATTCTTGAAGAAATTTTGAACTTCTATTTCATGTACTTTGAGCTAGAGATTCTAACTCGTCGTACTCGACCTCCACGTAATGATAATGGGGGAGTTGATGATTCGTCCGATCGGCTCTCTATATTTAAGGATCCTGGACGTGCGTTCAGACGTTGCTCGACGCACATGCTCGAAGATAGAGAGTTGTATGCCGCTGAGATATATATTCTTCTGAATTATATCGAGATTGAACTTTATGTTGAGTAAGTTCTTAACTCACATTTCCAACGACGTCCATAAGTTGTTCATCCTTGTTCTGCAGTTCATTTAAAGTAGTAGTGCATTTATATTGCAGACAATTTGATTCAGAATTAGCACAAAAATGTCCAAATATCCAGGACGTGGAGATTGAAAAAGAACGCGAGAATTTTTTTGCCAAATGGTTGACATATCAAGTTAGTGTCGATCTATACCAAAATATATGTTTGTATTTACTTATGTTGAGGTAATTTTTATTATTTTAACTACTCTAATTTACATATAGGTTGAATAAGGTCTCATTACTGATCAAAGAGTACAAGAGATAAGTTATGGCCCCTCGAATGTTGCACGTGCCTATCCAGGATATATTGTGAATGGATACAGATTTCATATGAGGGATTATGGACGAAGTAAGTCTACGATGAACAGCGGTGTATCTGTTAAGGGAAGTGTATACAATGAAGTGGAATTGGACTACTATGGTATTCTTGAGAAAGTCTTAGAACTTCAGTATTTGGGACGAGACAATCATGTATACCTATTTAAGTGTCATTAGTTTGATCCTAATTCTGTTCGACATGACACAACTTATGGGATTGTCGATGTCAAACATAAGTCTAAACTTAATACCTATGAATCGTTCATTTTAGCCGCACAAGCCCAGCAAGTGTATTATTCAAGCTATCCATCATCCAAGAATAAAGATTGGTGGGCAATTTGCAGGGTTAAAGCAAAACTCTTTCCCACTTATGAGTTAAATATGAGTGAAAATGTCTCAGAGGTTGTCAGTGCTGAATATTTTCAATCAGAGGAAGTTGGCATTGTCGGTTCCACGCATATTAATCTGGACGAATCTGATGAGCCACTGTCATTACGTAAGGGAGATGAAGTGGAAGAAGTTGATCCGACGGAGCTAAATGTTGATGTTAGAGGGGAGGAGGAATCGGATGAAGAGGAAGAGTTCGAATCTGATGAGGCTACTATGGATGACGAAGTTGATGATGAGTTAGATATATCATCAGCATGAGGGAGGCACGATTTGATAATTTAGTAAGATGTTCGAATATTTTTTGCATAATTTTTAATAACATTTATCTAGCCTTATATAATTATGGATTAATATGTATTGATTGTTTTGTTAGTAATAAAAAAATGGTCCGAGGAGGTCGTACTGGGAGTGGGAGGAGACAGGGCAGTGACATGGGCTCTACTCCCTCCTCTTTGGCGTCTTCTTCGGGCACAGGTATATCTATTAAAATAGTTAGCTATATAAATGTTTTAATTATTTACTAGCTTAAAAGAATTTTTTTATAGGTCCAACTGTCGACTCACGACCACTTGTATAGACGCCACCCCCACCACCTCCCGCTGCAGGTATGTATATTTTAATTTTTAGCAAAATATTCAATTTACTTATAAAAATTAATTTTTATAGGTCCCAGTGCTTTCCCAATTATGTATATTTTAATTTTTAGCAAAATATTCATTTTACTTATGAAAATTAATTCTTACAGGTCTCAGTGCCCTCCCACCACTTGTACAGACGCCACCCCCACCACCTCCCGCTGCAGGTATATATATTTTAATTTAGTGCAAAATATTCGTTTTACTTATGAAAATTAATTCTTATAGTCCCAGTGCTTTCCCAATTATGTATATTTTAATTTTCATCAAAATATCTGTTTTACTTATGATATTTAATTCTTACAGTTCACAGTCCCCTCACACCACGACTACATGCGCCACCCCCACCACCTCCCGGTGCAAGTATGTATATTTTAATTTTTAGCAAAATATCTGTTTTACTTATGAAAATTAATTCATACAGATCCCAGTGCTTTCCCAATTCTATATATTTTAATTTTCAGCGAAATATCCGTTTTACTTATGAAAATTAATTGTTACAGGTCCCAGTGCCCTCCCACCACTTGTACAGACGTCACCCCCACCACCTCGCGCTACAGGTATTTATATTTTAATTTTCATCAAAATATTCATTCTACTTATGAAAATTAATTCTTACAGGTCCCAGTGCTTTCCCAATTATGTATATTTTAATTTTCAGCAAAATATCTATTTTACTTATGAAAATTAATTCTTACAGGCCCCGGTGCCCTACGACCACTTGTACAGACGCCACCCCCACCACCTCCCGCTGCAGGTATGTATATTTTAATTATCAGCAAAATATTCATTTTACTTATGAAAATTAATTCTTATAGGGCACACCCCCACCACTCAGCCACTAGACGATGCCGGCAGTCGTCACGAGGGAGGCACGGCCCATGATGGACGTCGCCCGTGCTGGATCTCTGGGTAAATTTATAAGGTTATTACATTCATTATTTAGCCTTCAACTGTCTAATGTGAATATTTTGACATTTGCAATTGCAGTTCTAAATTTGAACCTTCCGATGCTGTCAGTCATTCTAATGATCTAGTAATGGCACATGTGCCCGGGCCAGTATTGTCTTTCAAAGAATTTTTGATAGGCCTCCGCGGTTCATTGTTCGACATGTTTTCAGTAAGTAATTACGTCATTTAATTCAAGTATTTTCCAAACTCAATTCACAATAGTATACTAACTGTGAAACTTATTTTATTTACAGCGGAGTTATCAATTCACAAGTGGAGAGTCCCCGGCGCGTTGTCGTTCTGCCTGGGAGTCTCATGTACAGACAAATTACAGAAAGAAAGTACATGCGGCTCATAAAATGGCTAAAAAAAGGCTGGTGGGAGTGAAGACCGACAGCTGTGGAAGGAGCACCGCCCTCTATGGATAAGGAAGGAGGATTGGGACATAGCATGTGACAAATTTACCTCGCCCGAGTGGATAGAAAAGTCCCGAAAAGCCAAAGCAAATAGGGCGTCACAATCGGGCGCAAATTTGCATACGGGTGGGTCCGTCTCTTTCGCGGCTCATAAACAAAAATTAGTAAGTAATGTTTCAATTTAATTAGTTACATTTTATTAATATATATGACGTTTTTTTACTATGAATTGCATAACAAGCTGTGGAGTTTAATCGAGCTCCGTCGTTCCTCGAGGTGTTCGACAGAACACACAAAAAGAAGGGGACAGATCAATTTGTGAGTGAGAGAGCTCAGTCAGTAGCGGTAAGTTTAGCTACATATACAACTTCTACCATTCATTTAAATCGGATTGATTCATATGAAATTGACTAGTTATTTTATTGAATTTGTATGAAACATATAGCAGAGCTGTGACAGAGAAGTATGGGGGAGACGCGCAGCAGCAGGAGTTTGATCCGGTGGAATGGGTGGCAGCAGCTAGCATACCGAAGAAAGGCCTGCTATATGGTTTTGGGGAGAGTCTGGACTCTAGCGCGGTGATATCATCGTGTGCGAGTTCAGGCTCTGCCCAAACTAGTAGCAGTGCCTTCAGTATACCTCCACCTGGCCCCAGTACTTATGCCAGCGACGTTAGAGACATCGTCTGATTGGAGATCTCTGATTTGCAGCGGCAGATGCAGTGGCAGATCCGAGAGAATATGTCTAGCCAGCAGGCAACCATGTTGCAGGCAATCACTGGCCTCGTCTCCTAGGCGGGAATTCTCCCTCCTGGATCCACCACAACGGCATAGGCCCATCAGGTGAGTGTTTATTATGTTTTTATTTTGGCAGAATTACTCAATTATAAAAGTAATTAATTTAAAAATTAAGTTAGTTTTCAAAAGTAACTTAGTTGTGTATATTCATAAAATTTGGGGTTCGGGGGTCCAAAATATAAAATACTGGCCTGATCGGCGTGGTGATCGTTCCAACACGACCTGGGAGGTAGATGTGAGTTGTGAGAGTTGACGGATTCCAAATAGGATATCCGTGTGAGCCCGACTCTCAAATAACTAAGTTAGTTTTCAAAACTAACTTAGTTTAGAAGAATTCAGATAATTAGGGGTTCGGGGGTCCAAAATATAAAATATTAACCTGATCGGCGTGTCGATCGTTCCAACAGGAGTTGGGAGATAGACGTGACTTGTGACAGTTGACGGAATCTAAATCGGATATCCGGTTTGAACCCGACGCTCAAATAACTAAGTTAGTTTTCAAAAGTAACTTAGTTTAGAAGAATTTAAAAAATTCGGGGTTCGGGGGTTCAAAATGTAAAATACTGGCCTGATAGGCGTGCCGATCGTTCCAACACGATCTGGGAGGTAGACGTGAGTTGTGAGAGCTCACGGATTCCAAATCGGATATCCGATGTGAGCCCGACTCTCAAATAACTAGTTTTCAAAACTAACTTAGTTTAGAAGAATTCAGATAATTAGGGGTTCGGGGGCCAAAATGTAAAATATCGGCATGATTGGCATGCCGATCGTTCCAACAAGACTTGGGAGGTAGACTTGACTTGTGAGAGCTGATAGAATCTAAATCAGATATCCGGTTTGAACCCGACTCTCAAATAACTAAGTTAGTTTTCAAAAGTCACTTAGTTTTGAAGAATTTAGATAATTAGGGGTTCGGGGGACCAAAATGTAAAATACTGGTCTGTTTGGCGTGTTGATTGTTCCAACACGACCTGGGAGGTAGACGTAAGTTGTGAGAGCTGACGGATTCCAAATCGGATATCTGGCTTGAGCCCAACGCTAAAATAACTCAATTCAAAACTAAGTGTGTTTTGAAAAGTAACTTAGTTTAGAAGAATTCAGTCCATTCGGGGTTCGGGGGTCCAAAATGTAAAATACTGGCCTGATCAGCGTGCCGATTGTTCCAACACGACCTGAGAGGTAGACGTGAGTTGTGAGAGCTGACGGATTCCAAATCGGATATCTGATGTGAGCCCGACTCTCAAATAACTAAGTTAGTTTTCAAAACTAACTTAATTAGTTTAGAAGAATTCAGATAATTAGGGGTTCGTGGGTCCAAAATGTAAAATATTGGCCTGATCGGCGTGCCGATCGTTCCAACATGACTTGGGAGGTAGACGTGACTTGTGAGAGCTGACGGAATCCAAATCGGATATCCGGTTTAAACTCGATGCTCAAATAACTAAGTTAGTTTTCAAAAGTAACTTAATTTAGAAGAATTTAGAAAATTCGGGGTTCGGGGGTCCAAAATGTAATATACTGGCCTGATCGACGTGTTGATTGTTCTAACACGACCTAGGTGGTAGACGTGAGTTGTGAGAGCTGACGGATTCTAAATCGGATATCCGGTTTGAGCCCGACGCTAAAATAACTCAATTCAAAACTAAGTGTGTTTTGAAAAGTAACTTAGTTTAGAAGAATTTAGTCCATTCGGGGTTTGGGGGTCCAAAATGTATAATACTGGCCTGATCGGGGTGCCGATCATTCCAACATGACTTGGGAGGTAGACGTGAGTTGTGAGAGCTGACGGATTCCAAATCGGATATCCGATGTGAGCCCGACTCTCAAATAACTAAGTTAGCTTTGAAAACTAACTTACTTTAGAAGAATTCAGATAATTAGGGGTTCGGGGTCCAAAATGTAAAATATTGGTCTGATCGCTTAATCTCTTACTTGAATCGTGTTCGACTTGGTTATATTCTTACTTATTGGCCAATCTCCTACAATTTCCTGTTATTTATATTGTTCATAAACTTGCAATTCTTGTAGTTATATCATCCTGCCATATTGTTATTCCATTTCGTTCTTTAGCACTTTCTTTTTATGTTGTTTCATCCGATCGTCATTTCTTTTCTTTCCATTTCATATAAACATGTAATTAATTGGTTAATTACTTACACTTGCCTGTTGTTACCTACTGAGCGTTCGCTCATATAGTTGTTTCCCCCTTTCCAGGCAGCTCAGGTGAAGATTCACAGATGGATGGGAATGGACCAGAGTGATGACTTGGAGTGTATCAGCTAGTAGATATGTTGAGATTGTTATAGTTATTTTACATCTAGCTATACCTTAGAGCTTGTGTTAGTTATTGTAACGGAGTCAAGTAGAGGTTATGCTTGATTATGTTTAAGTCGGTTTGATGGCTAGTAGATATGTTGAGATTGTTATAGTTATTTTACATCTAGCTATACCTTAGAGCTTGTGTTAGTTATTGTAACGGAGTCAAGTAGAGGTTATGCTTGATTATGTTTAAGTCGGTTTGATGGCTATTGTAATAGATTTAGAGTTATTTCTATTCTTGACGTTATGTAAATTCTTAGCTTAGCATGTCATCATTACTAGCGTTTTCTACTGCCAGTCCCGATATTCCGCGTCGAGGCGTGACATGTGTTTTGTGCTGGGGTGAGGGGTGAGAGATGGAGGAAATAGGTGAGTAGAGATCCGACGGACTAGCAATACGAGAGGGATGGGTGGAGCATGGTGTTGTCATCCGCTGTGAACAGAGAGAGAGAGGGAGAGACGAGAGGGACAATGTAGAGAAAGACAAAGATGGGAGGGGTAGGTTGGAGGGCTGGTGCGGCGATGATTGGTGTAGTGGAGGTAGTAGGCTAGAATAGGCGGGTGGGGGAGGAGCTACAGGGTGTGGCCGACGTGGTGACGAAAGGCGTCGGTGCTCAAGGGCAACAGGCACCTCATGATGGGGGTGGTGAGGAGGGCGTCTTGGCAAGCTCGGACAAAAGGTGGTGGGGCGGCAAGCTACACCAGTGGGCTATGGCAGCTCAACGCGGTCCGAGGGAA
Source organism: Amorphophallus konjac (assembly GCA_022559845.1). NCBI lineage: Eukaryota > Viridiplantae > Streptophyta > Magnoliopsida > Alismatales > Araceae > Amorphophallus > Amorphophallus konjac. The sequence continues at coordinate 217,669 of JAHNEJ010000890.1, read as the reverse complement.
GAGGGCAACGATGGCGGGGTGAGTTGGGCAGGGTGGCTGTGGCAGGATTCGGCGGCAGCTCTTCTGGAGGTGGCGGCCAAGCCTGTTCGCAGTAGGAGGAAGAGGGAGAAGGAGAATGGGGCAGCCGTTGGCCGAAGCAGGGCGGCCTGGTGGCGTCGCAATGGTGTCACTGGTGGCTGGTGTGTAGAGAAGGGAGAGAGGGGAGATGGGGGGATGGGGGAAGAAGAAAAAAGAGGGAGAGGAGAAATGGATCAAGCTGGTTGTGTAGCAGGGGGAGTGTGGTGGTGGTGGTGGCTGACTACGGTTGGCAACAGTGGTGGACGATGGAAAAAGTCGACGGCGATGGATGGCGGCAAGCCTCTCACCCAGGATAAGGGGCCCACACCCTACCACTTACGGGCTCCCTCTTGCGCGGTCTCTCAGCTCTCTCCCTCACAGAGAAAAGCACATGGTGGCTAAATTTTTATTCCTTCCTCCGTTCATCATTCATCATCCAATACAAGGTGGGGTCCCTTTTAAAAGGGAAGATACATGTCACCCAGATCATCTTACCCAAACAATTCAAACAAAAGACTTACTTTGGCCCATAGATGAGACCCATTAACCACTAGAATAGCCCAAAATAAAGATTACACATATTTTTTTGAATGTTAGATTCAAATAAAATAAAAATACATAATAAAATAAAAACGACTCGATAATGACTCTGATCGTCGCCCATGTAAATATCATCCTCGTACAAACAAATGTGACCCACTGTCTGACGTCCCAAGTTCCTAAGTTCGCATCACTACTCTTACTTTTGTTTGTGCATATGTGGGAGGGGGAACCGCAAAATCCCTATGAGCTAATGATTCACGTGACTCACCTCCCACTTTTTCATAGGTGTAGACCCTTGGGTAGCATTGAAGCGAGAGTCGTCGAGCGATTTGTAGTCCGTGCCGACGATGTTGTTCTAGGGCATGCCCCATGGTCAGTTGTACATGTTTCTTCTGTACTTTCCTTTTAGTAGCATATTCATGAACTGGGACTTACATATTCGATTGTAGATTCCACTTTATAATATATTATCCTTTTTTTGTTATTATATTGTGGAATTATAGTTAATCATCGCTGGTTTGTGCATTTTCCTCCAGACATTTGTGTACCTCCTTGGGTGTCGACCCATGAGTCACAGGTCAGGCATCGTGTTGCACCGAATCCCATCGAACCATAGGTCTCAGGTCATTATAGGCACTCTTACCTCTTGACCATACTAAAGGACACTCTAGATAGGATGACTCGTCTATGAAGAGTGAGAGATGCATCTAGAGTTCCCGTCTTCTAACCTAGATGTGCTCACTAGGTCAAAAGTAGATCTCCTGAGGATCCCACATAAGGTGATCACTCATCAACTCAACTTAGATCCTAGCTTCCAATCACCCACAGCAGCAAATGACAATCTACCAACAAGTCAACAAGGGCATCTATTCTAGCCTCATGGGGGTGATCCACTACCGATAAACCTAAGTGGAGGATGTATATGGACATCACCAACCTCAACAAGGCAACACTAAGTAATAGCTCCCCCTTCTAGGATCAACTAGTTCATGGACGTACCATCAGATCAACATAAGTGATACCAAGAGAGGATAGCATTCATAGAGTTGCATTGCCATCTAAATGCTCTTCAAGTTAAAGAACACCTTAGTGACCTACACATAGCTCATCAACTACATGTTCAAAGATCAGATCAACCACAACATGAGATATACATTGAAGAGATGTTGGCAAAGACAAGGTGAGGGCCCCTACTACTTGAGTGATTTGGCAAAGACCTCCACTCTCCAAAGGTACGACATGGTACAACCTATCATATCCCCGTCCCAGTTCAACATGCATGTTCAATTTGAAGATGACGTACTCTCCAAACTTCAGAATGAAAATTCCACAATGAACATGTATGTTTGGAATGAAAAAATATATATTTGAAGAATAAAACATATATGTTAGGATTGAAATATACATGGAGAGATGAAGTATACATATCTGGAATGAAACACATGTTCAGAAAAAAAATATAGCATGCATATTTTATTTCAGTGTGTATTTCATTCTATTGTACGTTTCATTCAAAACATATTTATTTCATTTTTTTTTTCTAAACATGCATATTTCATCTTAAACAATCACATTTCTTTTCTACCACCTATTTTCCATTTCAAATAGGTAATTTTATCCCTATAACCTACGTTTCATTTGATCTAAACCTTTTTCTTCTTGTCTAATAGATCACGTGTCTGCACATAATAAATCACATCAATCTACGGCAATCATCTTGTCTGTCATATGAACCAGTTAAAAAGGTGTGCAATAAATGCCATGGTAACAATTATCACTCAAAAAATGCACAGCCCCTTTTGTCCAGTTTAAATCCAACTGAAAACTATTGGTTAGAAACCAAAGATCATAAACTACTTTTAAGATCCAATGCCAAAACATGCAAAAGACAAACTAACCGAATGAAGATTTTTATCTAAAAAGACCCTCAGCCACGTCAGCCAGGCAGCTCAGCAGCTTTCGAGCTTGTTTCTTACATGTACATCACTATAAAAACTAACGCTACGGTAAACATTGCTCGTCCTCTTCTTGTCACCGTATCATAAACAAGAGATTAACTAGCACTTCTCACTAATGTGCAGTCATGGGAATTCACTCTATTTTTATGTACAAACATAGAGAACAACTCCATCGTACATATGCCAGAAGTAGATACTCCAACAAAGTCGCCTTAAACTGCTGATTACAACAACTCACTTAGCACCCTTGCAAATCGGGCTTATGATATGTGGGCATTGATTTGGCGTTGAAAGGACGAAGAAAAATCGGCCCAGGCGATGTCGCTTCAAATATGCAGAAGGAAACCTAAAATGGGGCAACAGGTGTCTTGTTGAGCAAGATGTGCAAATCCTCAGAGGCAGTCACGGGCACCCCGCACACAAAATTTTCACAGACATGAGCAACTGCAGCCTTGTCAGCTGGACTATTTCTTGCCATGTTTGCTACGTTTGGGTTGCTGTTTTCCCAGAACTCAATCTCTTCTATGTTGCCGAGGTCTATCTGGATTACCTGCACAACACCATTGCTCAAATACTTGAACAGATCTAGCAAACACAAATACATAGATGCAGGACGGACAGAGTCCTAGCTAATTGGTCATACACTGGACAGACTACGAGAATATATACTTACTGTTCTATTCGGATCATATAATGAGTAAGCAGTAGAGACCATGTCACTAAATTCTGAAGAGGTTTTCTTCCCAACTACCACAACTTGTTTCCTAGATGGGGCAGCCAGCATGTCAGCAGCACAACACATCAGCGGGACAGCTACGCCCTGCTCTTTCAATCTAGACTCAAATACTGCCTGTTGAAGATTGTGGACAACAAACATTAATTGACAACAATGCAATCAACCATTGTGACGTTTTTTTAAAAGAGAAAGAAAGAAATAGACAAAAGAGAGCATTCTGAGATTTGGCTGGCCACACAAGAAATTGGTGTGAAAACTATGCACGCAAGATAGAAGAGCACATTCTATCATCGATCAGAACAGTGGGGGTATGTTTAAACAACAATCCTTGCGAAATTTGAGAAACAAGAACAGACCAGAAGGTGTTCAGCTTTTTGTCTATAATCATCTGATCTGCCGTCCAAGAACATTGATGATAATCTTATAAGGTTTATTGCTGAGACTGAGTTTCCAGAGGGTTCTGCCCCATCATGATCCTCTTTAAGTCGCAGAAGGACTGATGGATCGTCTCCTGGAGTATTGAAGTAGCCTCCCCCTTCTGTATCCAGAAAGAGGTCATCCTAAAAACATTGATAATTAAGGAAGGCCTTTAGCAGTGGCATTACTGGAAAAGACTCTTGCAATAAGTTATTACTGCCATAGAAGGGTAACTAAGTACATGCCTGAGTAGCCTGTAGTTCAATAGCCCATAATAGCCAGTTGATACTGCCACCAAATTCATACAGATCTAGCAATCCAGAGATTAAAAAGGCATAGTCATCCAGAAACCCTGGTGCCTTTGATGGACCATTTCGAAAGCTATGCATCAGTCTTTGTGTATGCTCATCATATAGGTGAGTCCTGATAAAAGCTGCTGCCTTTTCTGCAACTCCCAAGTATTCGTTCGGCTGTGAACAGGAAAAGCACATTATACAATTGGATTAGTAATCTAAAAAGAATGAGTCAAAGATTGCAACGAGAAAGACTTAAATTGACCTGAATTTACTCTTCAGAAGCCCTTTGAAGTAATGCTGAAATCCTAGTATTCTAAAATCACTGCTTTGCCATAATAGTCATATATTTCAAGTTTCTATTCAGCAGTCATTTTGTTTGGTTAAAAGTAAAACACAGGAAAAAGAAATTAAAGCCCTTGAGAATTTGTTCAGGGTACTTTTTATGTAAAAACTAAACAATAAAGAAGGGAATCGGTTGCCATGTTGGTTGACCACGATTCTGCTTCACATCCATTTCACATTAATCAAATTCCCGAGGAAATCTTGCAAAAGAGAATAGATAGTCTTTACATGAATCCGAATCATCCTCATGCAGATAGAAAGAAAAATATGCAGACTTCTGGACATGTTTGGTGGAACTTTTTGTATTCAAAGTGGGAATCCTGGTAGGAGTGGATCCAGTTGATCACAACAATAATACCAATTCTTCAACCATCTGCAAACCAATTTTCTTCCAATGCTGCAAGCTCTAACTGAAACTTCTTGTTTGAAAAAAAAAAAGAATGGCTAAATAGCCCCAAGTTTCATCCTTACACCCAAAACAATTAAACCAATAACTGCAAGGCCAAAAATCCATCCAGTCATGAAAAGCATGTTCCTTGATCAGGGTACATAGGTCCTAGGCTTGTCGCTGATGTAGGTCATTTGCCAATAAGATCACATTCATGTCTGGTCTTGCCTTGGTAATATTATATCCATGCTATCTGTAGCAAGCCAAGACCAACTAGAAAGGATTTTAGATAATGACGAGGCAGGGAGAAAATATATCTAGGAACCAGGAAGAATAACATTTTGATACAACCTTCAAATCAGGAGTGTTCTAAGAATGTACTAACATGTGACCTCCAAAAAACTGCAACTCCAAATCAGGTCTTAGACTGATGACATAGAGGCTCTTGGGCTCACATTAATAAGGATCTTTCAAATTATTATTTTTTTTGTGGTAGGTCGGATCTTTCAAACCAGGAACCATGAGAATGCCTTAAACATTGTAGAGGGCCAAGATCAGCCCTTTATCTGAAAAGTAACCGGAGCCTTCAAGGCTCATCCTCCTAACCTTAGAAATTATATAACTGCAGACAGGAGCAATGAGACTCAGTAGGGATTCAACTGCTCTCATACAAACATCCTACTTAAAGAATGAGAGGAGGAAGTCAGAGGGTGAGAGAGGGAAGGGGTTGGAGAGTGAAGGATTCAGGATGAGGGTGAGAATGGCCAAAATGATGCTACTTATAGTTCCCAAGGACTTCTCCAACCCAAACTAGGTGTTGGAGGCCAGCTAGCAATGGCTAGTTTGGTCTCCAATTGACTAGTAGTTGGAGGCCCAATGGCTAGCTGAGATCAGCCTAGAATGGCCAATTCAAGTGCTGATCTGAACCAATGACACCTACATAGGCCTGATCCGGCCGGTCCCATTTAAGAACCAGGGATCAGAGGACTAGATTCAAGTCATATTAAGTGGACTCTGATTGGATCAGCCTATACAATTCTACCATTCATGGTATACCCTACCACATCAAATGGTCTTTAGTTATGCCTTTGAGTCGAGCAATGTTGCCACTAGACATTAAAAGAAAGAGCATTCCAGAAATTTTCAAGTTATAAATAACAACTAAAATATGAATTAAAATATCCAAAATTGCTTTTCTTTTATTCCATCACTCCTACTCTCTCTCCCTTCTCCCTCTCCCAGATATTGTCCACTCAAAAGCTCTTCTATATCCTCCTAGACAGTTGGGTGACTTGAGAGATATATTTTCCATCAGATGGTATGCCCGCATGTTCCTCCATTTTTTGAGCCATTTAAGAGCCTCCCAGGCCAAGATTCAAGTTGGCTGATGCTCTCCTATCCTCCCTCTCTCAACCTATTGTTTTGGTATGCTTTTCTTCCTCCCTCTTTTTTCAAGGTTTCAAGGGCTTGGATTTCTACCAACACCGACAGAAACTATGGAAGGGGAGAGATATTGCACCTCTTTTTCATGGACACTTATCTAAGATGGAATTTTAGGTGTGTGCTATTTGTATGCTTTCAAGAACCTCATATCATATACAGGGGTTAATTACAAAAATTGTCCTCTGTTGAACCCATTATTTATCTCGAATAAATCAAGACAAATAAAAATCAAAAAAATGTCTAATGACGACAGAAGAATGGCATGAAGCTGGAGCCGTCATGAGACAAGGTCACGTACGAGCCCGAGAACCCCCGTCAAAAAAATGGCATGAAATAAAATACTTCCGCAGCAAGCAAATACTCAAAGGAATTTATTATCATGACTCATGAGATGTTTGAGCTCGAGCGAGAAGAAATCCTCGAAGAGCGGAGCCTCCCACGCGACAAGCGGCATAAGAAACAAGGAACAAAAGGCACAAAAAACCCAAGGCGAATGTTATTTCTACTTTTCACGTGACCAAGGCACAAGACCCCACCAAAAAAAAAAAGAAGCCTTTATAGGGCTGCCCCCCCTCCACCCTCATAGGGCCAACCGGCCTAGGTAAGCCCTTGTAGGAGCCTATCCAGACCAGATAGGCTCCCATGGGAGTCTATCCGACCTGGGTAGGTCCCAAAAGGGGTTGTTCGGTCCGATTAAGCCAATTTGATCTATAAATACCCCCTAAGGGGCCCACACACAAACACACGGATCACGAAGCAAACACAGATTATGAAGCAAGCTCGGAACTCTCGTGAAGTCGTGTGCTTTGTTGTGCCTTGAAAATTCTCGACAAGGGTATGTTTATAAAAAAACCCTTGTGATGGCGGTTATGCCCTTGTGCATTTTTGTGATGTAATTTCTTTGTACTTTATGGCAGGGTTTGCCGACCCGCCCGACCCGGCCGACCCGGTCTCGGTGCGGGACGGGTCGGGTCGGGCGGGTCGCAAAGCGACCCGGTCCGCCCTTTGACTTTCCACGCGATTTTTTTGGAATTTTTTTTAAAATTTTTAAGAAATTTATTTTGAAAGATTAAATGGTATATATATATTTAAAAATATTAGAATGTATAGTTTATTTATGATAATAGATCCATACTACATTATACATATTAAATTATATAAAAATTACATATTACACTGCTTAATTAAACATCATATTATATATAATACATAAAAATTTATTTTAATTACTAAATATGTAAAAGTAAACAGTGACATAATAATGGCATTCATTCATGAAGTATAAAATACAAAAACTCACTAATCTGTGTCCATCTGTGAAGTCCGAATCCCAAAACTCACTCATCCTCCTCATGTGTGTAATCCGAATCCCAAAACTCACTAATCATCATCATCAGTGAAGCCCGAATCCCAAAACTCATCATCAGATACATGAGACTGATCACCCGTATAATCTAACTCTATCCTAGTGGGTGGAGGTACATATGGGTGAGACTGAAAATATGTAACCATCTGCACAAATGATGGGTCGTGTGCTGCGGTGGAGGGTACATGAAAATCTGTAAAAAAAGTCCTCACTACATCTATAGCTTCCCTGATGCTCCGGTCCTCGCTACATCCGTATAATCTAACTCCTTATGCCTCGTGATTGTCGAGTCGTAGATGAACCACCACTCCCTGATGCTCCGGTCCTCGCGGCCTCGCGACTACGGACTATAGTCTCCTCGGGATGTCTTGACTCTTCCCTGCTCTGACGTACTGCCTCACGAAGCTCTGCTTCGTATGGATCGTTCACAGTGACATACACATTAGCTTGCTCAGTACATGCTTGTTCGTCTTCGTCACTGGGTGTCCATGCACATTCCTCCTCGTTGCTGCCACTTGGGCGCCCGCTCACTGCCGCTTGATCCCTTTTCTTCTTTTTTTCCTTTTCTTTCATCTCAGCTCTCTTCTCACGCAGGTGTCTAGCCATTGCAAGTTTCACATCTCTAGGCACATGGGTACACCCAGCAACCTCAGAGTATCCTGCCCCGGCTCCTCCGGCCAAATGCTTCTTCAACCGAGACACCCCTCCTCCCCGGTGTTCTATTTTACAATAGTTACAACGCCAACACCTACGGTTGCCATCCAACAAAACTCCGTGTGACCACCCAATATCATTTGTTCGTTCCTTAGGAGCCATATTAAGTACTTAACTGTATCTCCTAAATGTAAAAATTACAAATCATATTAAGTACATTATTTTAAACAGAGACTAACAATGAAAATAATATCATTATTTCTACAATATGCAAGACTAAATCCAATATTTACTACATGTCAATATAATTTAGTTCAAAATAATATCATTATTTCTAAAACATGCATATAATGCTAATTTTTTTTTAATAGACCTACATTTAGTTTAAATTAATTTGTAACATATTTATCACTAATTATATATTTAAATTATAAACATGTCTAATTAAATTATATTATATTAAATTATTTATCAGTAATTATTTATATTATATTAAATTATTTTACGTCTACAACTAATAATGAAAATAATATCATTAATTCTATAAAATTAAATTTAAATTTTAATACATCTCAATTAAATCTAATATTTAAACATTAATTAAATAATATATCAAACATAAATATATTTCTACAACATGAATTAAACGATCTTTATATTATTTCTACAACCAGAATTAAATAATATATCAATATATTAAATTCTACAAGATGAATTAAATAAAAATTATATTTTTCCTACAACATAAATTCAACCTGACATCAAAACTAATATTAAACAATGACAATCTAACAAATTTTATTCATATATTTTTAAATTAAAAAAGATATTACATTTTTAAAAAATAAAATTTTTTCCTCCCCCCCCCCCCCCCACCGTCTGCCGATGGCAGACGCCCAGCACGGCAACACCCCCCCCCCCCACGGCGGCCCAGCCGCACAGCAACCCCCCCCCCCCCCCCCCCGTCCCCCCACGGCGGCCCCCGTCCCCCCCCGTCCCCCCACGGACGCACAGCAACCCCCCCCCCCCCCCCGTCCCCCCACGGCGGCCCAGCCGCACAGCAACCCCCCCCGTCCCCCCACGGAGGCCCCCGTCCCCCCCCGTCCCCCCACGGACGCACAGCAACCCCCCCCCCCCCCCCCCGTCCCCCCACGGCGGCCCAGCCCGTCCCCCCCCGGAAGCCCCCGTCCCCCCCCCGTCCCCCCACGGACGCACAGCAACCCCCCCCCCCCCCCCCGTCCCCCCACGGCGGCCCAGCCGCACAGCAACCCCCCCCATCCCCCCACGGCGGCCCAGCCGCACAGCAACCCCCCCCATCCCCCCACGGCGGCCCCCGTCCCCCCCCCGTCCCCCCACGGAATCACAGCAACCCCCCCCTCCCCCCCCCCCCGCCCCCCCACGGATGCACAACAACCCCCCCCGTCCCCCCACGGCGGCCCCCGTCCCCCCCCTGTCCCCCCCCCGTCCCCCCACGGACGCACAGCAACCCCCCCCGTCCCCCCACGGCGGCAGACGCCGGGCACCCCTCCCGTCCCCCGACGGCGGCCCAGACGCCCAGCACCCCCCCCCCCCCGACGGCAGACGCCCCACCCCCGACCATTTTAAAAAAAATTAACTTACCTACCTCCGATCGCCGCCCAACGCCGCCGTCGGCCGCTCAGATCGCCGTCCGAAGATCCTGCTCGCCGTCCGCCGCCGCTGCACCGCCGCTCGTCGGTGGGAGGGGTGGAGCTCTTCCTCCTCCTTCGGCCCGTTAAATGGGCGAACCGCCCCCGACCCGCCGTACCGAGCCGGGTCCCGCCTCGCACCGGAGCGGGACGTGGCGGGACGCACGGGACCTTGCGGTCCAGTGCGACCCGTCCACGACCCCCAGCCCGCGCGACCCGGTGCCCGCCTGGGTCGGGTCGGGTCGTGCGGGTCGGTGCGGGTCGGGGCGGGACGGCAAACCTTGCTTTATGGGGAAAATCATGGTTTTCTGAATTAATCAGAAATTATGAAAATATCCCTAAAATTATAAGAAGACACCTACAATGTTACAAAATTTGCAGAAATGTCCTATAATTTTCAGAAATTATAGATACATCCCTGCATTTTTACAGAAAGTCCTAAATTCTACAATTTGTTGAAAAAATCATGAGTTTTACATGAAAGTCCTGTAAAGTTCTATAATAGCCAGAATGTATTGTATTTTATAGAAATGCCCAGGGTTTACAAAATACACCCTGAACTTCATGTAAATTGTGTAAACATCCATTTCACATGTGGATGCCTTGTACATATGTCCTCACCTCATGGAGATCAACTCATGGGCTTCATCCAATGATCCGACAACAATCATCTCGGTGATCTAGCGACTTAGTTGCGATGAAATCCGAAATTCATTCTCCGGCGACGATCCGAAAGTCTGATGAAGATAAGTTCCAGACAAATCAACCGAAACAAAAAAGTTGATACCAAAATTGCAATTAAATCCTAGCCAATACCAAATTGTAACCAAACCCTAGCCAGTGACAAATTGCAAATAAAACCTCAGTCAGTACAAAACTACGAACATACCCCTACTCTATCAAATTACAACCAAGCCCCTAGACAATGCAAAACTGTGCAATAATCCTCAACCAACACCCAAATTCTAATTTAAATTGCAAACCTATCTATTGTTCTTGTAGGTCTACCATGACCTAAACCACCTTACACTTCTGCCCCCTAAGATGGCATAAGTACCCTCATCCCTTCAAAGGTGTTAGATGTTGGAATTGCAAATATGCCCTCAATATCATAATTGATATTGTGAAGATTGATGACTTTTTTGATTGTTAAACAAAGGTATTCGGACTTTATGCCGATGTAAATTAACACTAATACCGATCAGTGGGGAAAGGTCTAGCACACGAACCCAAATCGTCTGATTAACCTAACTTGCGAGATTAGCACGTCATATAAATGGCCAAGTAAATGTGTGTAGATGTCCAATCTATACATGGATGGTAGTGTCGGTTCGGACTCAGTTTCGGCCGAGTCCGAAACCGAAACGACTCGGTTTCGGTTTCGGTTTCGGTTTCGGTTTCGGCCGAAACCGGCCGAAACCCAGTGAAAAGGTTCAAAAAGACATCACAATAAGTCTAAAAAATCATAAATAAATCGAAAAAATATAAACAATCACATAAAAATCATAAAATTCATTAGACATGCATTTGACTGTAAAGAAATTGGATTAAGTGTAATAAACATGAAGTAGGCATTGAAGTTCAAACATTGAACATGTTAAACTAATATTCTTGAGTACATACTAAGCATGAAGTAGGTTCAAGCAGTACAATAAACCTAATTAGACACAGTAAATATTACAGAAATTAAATGATCCTTACCTAAATGATGATGCACTAATATGGATAATAACTAGAACCTTCTCCCTCATCGTCTAGCTTTTGATGTTGATACCCATAAGAAGGTTGCATGTATTGTGTATATTCACTATAACCAAACAATGAGGTAGCCAAGTCCTGCATCTATATAAATTCCGTGGCCAACAATGGTATAATCCACCATTCTTTCAAAAAAAAAGTTCCTTATCCTATTCCAAAAGTGCTCTAAGTCCATACGTATTCGCTATCACTCTTTTATTTTGTCTTTTATTCTATTGTTTGGCTTCTATGAAAGAAAGGTTTGAAATTTTATCATGTATAATTGTTACTATTTTGCTACCTAACAGCTATTACTCCTTGAACCTTGAGAAATATTAGGGTTTCTTGTCTAAGGCCATAAAGGGAAGTCTTTGCAGAAGTGTAAGAATTAAATCTGATATCTATATCGCTTAGATTAACAGTAAAGGTCTAATTAGAATGGTGACCATCAAAGTAACTCTGTCAGTAGTAGCTCCTCCATATTACTGGCGTTCTCTATCTGTCACTGAGTTGTTATTTCATTAGTTAGTCTCTGGAATCAACATATTTGCAAGTTTAACCATCTTCTCATATGATCAATTATTTTCTGCACTTTTTAGTTATTTTGTGGGCCATGGCCTTGTATTTCTCTTCCCCTTACAAATTCCAGGTGCTACAAAAGGCAAGCAAAGGAAGCCTATGTTACTTGTGAACTCACTGCCACTCCTTTCTTTTGTGTGGGTGGCAGCGTTGGAGCCATGTAAGTGGGTTCCAAGGCTGACTCAAGACAAGACCAGGGTTTGTCAAGCACAAAATTTTATCCATCAGGAACTACTTGACTTATTGGTGAGTTACTACAATTATTCTTCTTCCCACAGTGTTGTTTATATTTGTTGCTGCTATGCACACAAAATTGATAAAATATAATTTGTAATCATTTATTCTTAACTCACCAACTAATATAATCTATTTTAATATTTGTGTTCCATTACCACTGGTGTATCGTGTTTTGCACTGAAAGCCTCCCAAACTTGTCTCATTTTGGTAGGTCCTCTTGCCTGGACAAAGGCCAAATGCAGCCAAGGCCCAAGTCACAGGGCATTACACCCAGAGATGTGACCAAGTCTATGATGTCATAAATGAAGAAAGGGGAAGGCAAAAAAGGTTTAAAAAACCAGATTCGAGAACTAGATTGGCTCTTGTCTGTTCTGATTCAGGTTCTCGTTGCAGTGCCAGTTTCCTCCCTGTTGGAACCAGACCGGTTCCTGTCCAGTTCAGTTGGTTCCCGTCTAGTTCAGCCAGTTTTTAGACACCAAGAGAGGTGGCTGAAAGAGGTTGAACACTTCACATGGTACAACCGACCCAATCTACAACTGACCTTAATCCTCCGGCTCATGCAAATCTCACACAAAACAAGATAAAGTAATGAATGCAAAATCAGCAAGAGAAGTAAAAGAAACAATGTCCATGGGAGGATGGAAGTGCATAGCAATGGTGAAAGAGTGGGGGATATGGCATTAGCAAGGAGACCCATCCATGGGAGGATGGTGCAAAGAAATGGTGAGAGTGGGGAGACGGCATTGGCAAAGAGACATTAAGGGTCATGTAATGAGAAGCCCTACATTAGAACCTAGTTGAGATGAACAACTGCTGCTTTGCAGCCAACTCACACTAGATGGCGTGACCATATGGTGGCATCTCTCTCTCTCTCTCTCTCTCTCACACACACACACACACACACACACACACACACACACATGTACATGCGGCACACCATCCTAAAACACGTGCTAGTGGGAGGTAGAGGCCCCAAGATACAAGGAGGCATTACTGAATGAACTGATATAGGACTAAACAGCAACCGCGAACACTACCTTTAATGACAAGTCTCTCCTTCAAGGGAAAACAGTCAAACAATGAACAAGCAAAACCAATAAGCTCCAACAAGGGAGCAACTGAAAACAGCAATGAGTGAACACAATGTTCTGATACCATGCGACTAGTAGAGCAATTAATGAGTGCTATATTATTGATGAGAGCAACAGCCTAATACAGGTCCTGTGCACCCAGAAAAATAATAGATGTACAGGTCCCGTGCACCCACAAAAATAATATATGCACAGGGTCCCACGTACCCAGTATCCACTATATATAACATGGAAGCAACCCCCAAAAGATAATGGTTAGGCAACTAGATGGAAGTGATATAATTGAATTACTTCCATCAAACAACATGGAGAATCAATTCATTTCCTCGTCAGCATCAACAAATTTTAACTTCAAAGCACCTAAGCTATCTGACACAGGGTCAGCAATTGGATATGTAAGTTTCCCGTCCTTAGATTGACAGGTAACCGTAGGTTTTAGCCCCTACTTTTATGCTTGCCCCAACAGAGGATACAGTTGTGGTATCCAAGGCATAACATGATCATGCCATTTAGATTAGCATGGACCTGAGGAAAGAATCATCCACATCAACAGATCGAGATCAGCAGAATTATTGAATTGGTTGGGTTTCAATTTAAAAATTTCTCAAATGGGTTGACCTCAATAATTTAACAATAGCACTACTATTTCCACGAAATGCAAGACCCATTAATATGAGTCATATATCATTTCAGGTAAGATATAATTGTGATTCATATTGCTCTCACACATACATGCAATTCGAAGTTAGTTCAAATAAGTTCAAATCTAAGTTAGAAAAGACAGTCATACCCATGATCAGCAAATGAAGAAGAAAAGAAGATTGTAGAGCTAATAAAATCTTACATTACAACCAACCACAGGAAAATAAAATTTGGTTTCCCTGCCTTCAGCCTTCAGAATTTTTGAAGCCCTAGTGAAAGATGATATTGCTAGTCCATTCCATGAAACAATAACCTAATCAATCATGAAACACATAACAAGTGAGAAAAGAGAATAAACAAAGTATAGCTACATTTTGCTTTCTCCCTCACCCTCACTGTGTCCATATACAGAAACATATTATATATGAAATGTGATATATGGCAGAAATATATAAGGATACCTTATCATCTAAATGTGGCCTAGGTCGTCCTGAACGCACAGTGAAAAGCTTTTGCCTGGATGCTCCAAGAATGGCAGCATATTCATCCACAGATATGCCCAACTTTGAAGCTCTGAAAAGTATGTCTTTCCTCTCTATAAGTACACTTTTCCCCTTGAATTCATTGTGAGGATCACTCATTCTGGAAAGGTCACAATTTCCTGAACCTTTGACATAATAATGATCCTTGAAGAGATCAGCAGAATCTCCAACAGTTTCCTCGACCTTCAAAAGAGATAAAATGAATGAATAGGAATCAGAAATTTTAAATTTGTCACATAAGAAGATAACCATTTTTCATGAATATCTCCTCAAAGAGCTTGTTCTCCATAAGCCGTCATTGTACTTCATTCTTATAATGGTTTCTTTGAGGCAGTCATCAAGTTCATGTCATTTTAGACATGTTGATTCACATTCATGTGAGTAGAAAGGAAGGGGGGCGTAAGGAACACAACTTTCTTATTTTATGGATGTTTTATAAAATATGAATGGTAAACAAAGGGACACCAAGCTGCAGATCTCAGCAGAAGATAGATGCCTTCTCTCTTCCCCTCTCTCTGAAGATGAGAGTAGGCGGGCAGTCTTCCACCTTGCAGGAGATAAGGCTCCAGGTCCTGATGGCTTTCCCATGTTTTTCTTCCAACACTAATGGGAGATCATCAAATCTGACATTGTGCAGGCTGTGGTAGAGTTCAAGACGGGAAGGCACACCTTCAGGGAGTTAATAAGAGCTTCCTTGTGTTCATTCCTAGGAAGGAAGAAAGGTGCAGATTGCATCAAAGATTTACGGCCCATTAGTTTGCTTAATGGCCTTCACAAGATTATTTCCAAATCTTTAGCTTCGAGGCTAGAGGGTATTATTGACCAGATTATCAACTGCAACCATAGTGATTTCATTAAAGGTAAGACATAATTAGGAGAACCTCTTGCTTGCCTAGGAGAGTGTTCATTCAACGAGATTCCTCAAGAAGAAGGGTTTGGTGTTGAAGCTAGATTTTGAGAAGGCTTACGATAGGATTTCTTGGGAGTGCCTTTTCCTTATGATGGCCAAAATGGGTTGTGGAGACAAACAGATTGGATGGATATAGAGCATGCATCACCTGGGCTTCCTTTGATGTACTTGTCAATGGGAAGCCATCTAATTTCTTTAGCAGTCGGGGCTTGGGACGGGGATCCATTGTTGCCTCTTCTCTGTCTTAGTTACACATATCTTGGGCAGAATGTGGACCAAGGCAGAGGCATCTGACCTCATTAGAGCTTTCAGCCCAAGGATCGTGGGATCCATATTTCTCACCTCCAGTATGAAAATGACGTTCTTTTCTTCACAAATGGAGAGGATCAGCTTTTTACAGCCAGGCTTATGATGGAATTTCTAGGGGAGTTCACTGGTCTCAAGTTGAATTTCCATAAAAGCATGCTTGTAGGGATTTGTCTGGAGGAACATTATCTGAGAAGGGCTGCATTGATTCCAGGGTGCAGGATAGGGGAATCCCGCATCCATTATTTAGGACTTTCTTTATCGACTGGGACCATCCACTATAAGACTGGCAGGGTGTTATTCAGAAATTTGAGAGGAGACTGGGATGATGGAAAGGAAGATTATTGTCATATGGTGGGAGACTAATCTTGTGCAAGTCCATCCTTATAGCTTAAATGTCTACTTCCTCTCCATCTTCAAGCTCCCAAAGTCGGTCACATCCAAGCTCCAAGGCATTCAAGCTAGACTCTTCTGGCAAGGCATAGGCGCAACAAGATAGAGGGTGGCGTGATGTCAATTGCTGTAGAATCTGTCAGGACAAAAGGAATGGGTGGTTTTTTTTTTTTTTGAAAGTGGGTAATACCACAATTGTATAAAATCAAAAAGAGTTAGGGATGTTCAAGTATAGTTAAGAAGCTCCCAAAAAATCCCTATACAAAAGGTCACACAAGGATGGTGCGGCCGACACCAAGAATGGCTGTGCCGGTATCGGTTTCGGTTTCGGCCGGGTCCGAAACTGAAACCAGTTTCGGTTTCGGTCCGAAACCAATTTAATATTATTATTTTTTTAATAAATGGCATTTGGTTTCGGCCGAAACCCTTGTTCTGGTGTCGTTTCGAACCGGTCCGAATCTGCCTTCCATGGCCGACACTAGCCCCCCAACAAAACAAAAAGAGGTGAGTTGAAGGAATTCGCCTTCCCTCACTCTATCACAAATAAATGAAACAAGAGAATCAGCTCTAGCCTAATGAGTGTCATATTTCATACCATAATTTGCATCACATATGTCATCTTTGAGTATTAAAAGAATAAAGTTATGCAATTTGGATAATTAACTTCATTCTCACAATTAAATTGAGTTTACATGAAATTATCCTAGTTTGGAAGCCATAATGACTATGTGAGAGTTGAACTTGCATAAGGAATAAATTACATAACCTATTTTTGGCATTTACAATGGATTTTCAATATTGCAGGAATTAGCGACCAAAGATTGGACGCCATTTCTTTGAAGTCAAATGAATGAGCGACCAGAGGCCAGACGCCAATTAAACGCCTTTTTGAAGAGGCGCTAATTCAAGGAATGAGCGACGTACTGACCGACGCTAATTTGAAACTCCTCTTTACAAAAGAAGAATTGACCGCCAGGGCTTTGTCGCCATTTAGAATGAGCGGCTGTTTGGAAGGACGTCCATTAAAGAATAAGCGGCTGTTTGAAAAGGCATCCATTCCTTTGTACGAAATAGAAGAAAAGGGCTGGAAAAAATGAAAAATGAATTAGCGGCCGTTGAAGAAGATGCCAAATCTTTTGCACAAAAAGTAAGGAAAATATTAAAATAAGGCAATAAAGAAATAGCGGTTGGAACCTGGACGCCAATTTGAAATAGCGACCGTTTAGAAAGTCACCATTTTCTTGATATAGCGGCCACTGCAGTGGACGCAATTTACAGTCAGAAGCCAAGACGGAAGCGGCCAGCTCCAAACGAAGCTATATTCCCATATTTCATACAAGAAGGACTCTTTTGATGGCAAGAGACTCAGTTCGAACGGGATTTTGAAAGAAAGTTGGATTTGGACTTGATCTCCAAGGCCATGTATGATTGGAAGTCCCAAAAATGCTATAAAAGGACGCCCGAGAGAACCGAACAGAGGATCTTAGCATTTTTCATGCTTTTCTGTTCTTCTTTTCATCTTAGTCTTTTCAGCAAAGTTCTTCGTTTTTTAAAGCTCTAGATTTTCTTCTTCCTCCTCTTCCTCTAATTCTTCTTCATTTTCAAGTTATAATTTAGTTTTCAAAGTTCAATTTTCACGTTTTTCTACACTTGCGTTTTTCACTGTTCTTCTCACTTTTTTGCCCTCTTCTGATCGTTTTCTCCCTCTGCTCCCTTCATCAAAGTTCTTCCTCTCTTCAAGATCTTCAACTTCTTCTTCTTCGTCATCTTCTAAGTCCTCTTCGTTTTAAAGCTATTTCGATTTTTCTCTTGCTCTGTTTTTATTTCTGTTTTACTGTTTTTCTTAGATTTTAATCTTCCTCCTGTTCTCTATCTCCCTCCTCTTCTATATTCTTCTAAATTCCCAAGGCGAAAGTTCTCTAATTCGGTCCTCTCACGGCGTTCATCTCCAAGGCGGGGCGACCTCTTCAAAGGCTCGGCGAGGTGATTGGGCGACGTCATCCTTCTACTTTTCTGGCTCTTTTCTTCCCGTGTTCTTTAGTTTATGTTGGTTGTAATTTTTATTTTCATAGATCTTGTAAATTCACTTTCTAGCAATAAAAGTTCAATTTCCATTGCACTCCTATCTCACTTTCTCTCTCTATCTCTTCCAATCTTCTCTTCTCAACCCTCTAATATTCTTTAGGTAGATTTAATTTAAAGCAATTTCAATTCACACACTTTTAATTTCTATTTTCAAAATCTCACTCAAAATTTGCTCTAAAAAATACAAGAGTTTTCCAACTCGTTTAAAAAGAAATATTTCTTCCTCATGGGATCGACCCGTACTCACTTTACTTTGAATTAATATCCTTTTAGTGAGTGAGTGCGGAATATTTTTAAAATTGTGGCATGACATTTTAACGACTAGTGTTTGTGAGCCATCATAGCTTCTAAAAAACCTAGTATTCCGCTCACCCACAAGGACCAAAGAGTGGCATGGAAAGGAATGGGGGGTTGGGCATCAAGCATCTTAGAATTTTCAATCTGGCACTCTTAGCCAAGTGGTTGTGGAAGCTAGGTACAGAAGACTCTGACCTGTAGCTTGAGGTGTTTAAGGAGAAGTTCTACTATAGAAGAAGCAGGCCCTGGGAGCTTCTTCCTACCTCGATGTACAATGTATCTCAAGTTTGGAAAGGCAGCCTCCAGCAGATCTCTTTCCAACTTCTGTTACTGTGTGTCTGTGGGATTGGTAGAGATGCCTTTGCTGGAAGGACAGGCAATATAAAGGCTCTTGTTAGCAGATCGGTTTCCCAAGTTATTTGCCCTTGCTTCTGACCCGTCAACGTCACTAGGTAGTGTCCTTGATTCTTCGGGTGCAAGGCATCTGGCCTACAAGACACAATTGAAGGATGATGAAACTTAAAAGATTCAGCCAGGTTGGAATCTAACTTGCAGGACAAATGGTTTTAATGGTGGTCTCCTCAAGGTATCGTCTTGGTGAAGACTGCTTATGACTTCATGAAACATGGAGGTGTTCAGCATCCTCTTGCCTAGAAAATTTGGAAGCTTTGGAGCCCTGTTAAGGTTAAAGTCCTCAACGTGGAAAATCTCCCTTGGGCATCTCCCCAACTTGTGAATCCTCATAGTGGTCAAGGTAGTCACCTAGGTACCGCCTAGACCAAGTGTTGGTCCATGCCCAAGGTGCCCACTAAGGCCGGCTAGGCAGTCCAAGGCGCCTGCCTGGGCACCTTGGGCCATCTGGCTTGGCCCTCAACGCAAGCTCTCCCTACATAGCTTCCTTGGGCTACCTGGCCCGGGCCCTGGGCATAGCCTATAATATCCCGCAAAAAAATTTCGGGCCGAGGGGCTATGCCCCCTTAGCAACCCCTGGCAATGGTAAGTGCTACCCCCCTTTGACCCCCCCCCCCGGCAACCTGACCACATAGGTCGATGTGCGATGTGAGGCCGGGTCATAGATAGATGAAGCTCCGGACACTCCAACTCCCTCTCTCTATATCTCTCTCTCTCTCTCTGCCCCCTCTCTCCATCCATCTCTCTCATTTTTTTTGAAAGTGGCTCTCTCTCAATTTTTAATGTTAAAATTTATAAAATTTTCATGTATCTTATTACAATTCTATTTGTTTTCTCCCTCCCCTTCCAGCTCCGATCTTTTCCCCCTTCTCCTCTCCTTTCAACCTACTTCATCTTTATTCTTTACTTTAATGTCAGTTAGAACCCCCACTAATATTTACATGCTAGAAAGAATAAACACACTCTCTCCCCCCCCTCTCTCTCTCTCCTATGAACTTGCCACCTAAGAGGTTAGGCACCCAGGGGACCCAAGCTCACCTTAGGTAACCTTGTCGCCTTGACAACTATGCTTGTGATCAGCTAGCTAAGTTCATAGATGGTATTGACAACTGATGCAGTCTTTATGGGTTGGAAGTTGCATCCGTGGAATTGGAATGTGCCTTTGCTAAGGATGTATGGTCTCAGATTTTCCTTAGGCTCCAGTACAGAAGAGACATTGTGGGTCCAGTGGATAGGTTTATTGGTTGCTGCTCGATGAAACTCTAAGAAAGATGGTAGGATCTGGTGGATGATACTACATTGCTACCTTTTGGTTAATTTGGAGAGAAGGAAATGATAGAATTTTCAGAAAAGAAGTTCATGACCCAGACAAGTGTGTTGATCTTATTTTCAACCATGTTGGGGGGTGAGGATCCTCTTTTGTGAAGTGAACAATTGTAGTTCTTGTATGTTCAAGCTGTTGGGAAGGCAATGAGAACTTTCTACATTTTTTCCTTTTTGTAAAGGGAGCCTTTTGGCTTCACTAACTTCATGCTTGTACACCCTCTTTTCTTTTTAATACAATGAGTGGTGCCAGCCACTTTCCGAAAAAAAAAAAAACACAAAGGGACACCAAGATAGTTCTGAGGGAATTAGCACAAAAGTAAACTAACAAAACAAATAACTTCATCAGACAATACGACCCGCAATTAGCAACTAGCATTCCAACTTCGAAGTCAGTGAAGCAATCATCACTTTTAGAAAAAAATCAGCCAAACTAAATCATCACACCTTAGAATTCAATTGAGACCATTTCCCTTTCTAATACAGGTTTGTTGTTTTTGCATGACACAAAGCATATCATGGGTGGCCCAGTTACTCCCTCGACATGCCAACAGTGTTCTATTTGCTCTACTTAATAATAACTTCTGTACAGTGGTCACTTGATATCAATTTCTGTTCATAATACAATCTAGTTAAACCCTTCCTGGTAGCATCCCAAGATGAAGCTAGTAAGAGAATCTGTTTTATGGGTTATACTGCAATTGCAGAAAGAAGTTCAAGATCATGTTCAAAAGTCAATTACAGCCACTCAAGCATTACATAGCCTGGCCTCTGAGGGAAGCAGGGAAAGCCCCCTAATCATGTTAATTTCAAGTGGCATTTGATATTTTGGTAGGCATGTAAGTGGTTGCCTCGCCATTTAGGTGATTGCAGAACCCAGGTTACTACTCCATTGAAGCACTGTCAACAGAAATTAGATATTGTTGTCCCTGACTTGGAAACTTTAGCTCCTAGGAGGGTAGTTTAGGACCAGTCAATGAGAGCAGCATATTGAGGCACACAATCCCCCTATTGCCCAGGCAGACAGCAGATGCCTAGAGAAACACAATACTGCTCCTTCCAAAATCCTGGCTGGACCTACTTTGCAACCATAATGTATACTCCATAGCATCCAGAACCATTATTGACAGATGTGGGAGCTTCGGACATCAGCCTGACAACGGGCCACAAATATGGCCCCACTCCATTCGATCTGGATACTCAGATCTATGTAGAGACTCACAGGACAAAGTTTTATGGTCACAATGATGAAGTTCATGTGTGTCAAATCCTGACAGATTGATACATCCATCATGCGAGAAAAAGGACAAAAAAGTTTATCTTCATCTTCACTGCTTCATTAAGCATATCTTTTGACACAGATAGATAATGCTTGCAAGCTGGAAGAAGTCATTTGTTCCACTCTACAGGAATATCTACACCGTATCATATGATTTGGGTTGAAAGATAAAAGGGATTTCTAAAACTATGCCCTCAAATTTGTTGTTTCTACTTTTAACACCATAATCCCCACATGCGTAATGTTCATTATTGTTGACATCATTATGAACACCCACTTGCCATTAATTCATCAATTTTCAAATGATGATATTACCCCATCTCAACCAACCATGCATTAGGTGTATTTTCTGACGTGATAGATAATACTTGCAAGCTGGAAGAACTCATTGATTCCACTTTGCAGGAATGTCTACACTTCCTATCGTATTATTCGGGTTGAAAGACGAAAGAGATTTCTAAAATATGCCCTAAAAATTGTTGTTCTCAGTTTTAACCTCAAATCCCTATGTACTTAACATTCATTATTCTTGACATCATTATGAACACCCTCTGGCCATCAATTCATCAATTTTCAAATGATGACATCATCCCAACTTAACCAACCCATTTTTGTTTGCACGGGCACGCACACACGTACACGTGCGTGTGTTGTGTGTTTGTGTGTGAGAGAGAGGGGGAGGGGGGGTCCCTCCGGTTGCACAGCACTGGAGGGGGACCCCCTCCGGTTGTGTGCACAAAAGGGAGGCCCCCTCCGGTTGTGCAGACTGGAGGGGCACCCCCTCTGGTCACTGCACAACTGGAGGGAGGCCCCTCCGGTGCCAACCAACCAGAGGGTCCCCTCCGGTCCCTCTTTCATCTGCAGCAGAAAAAAAAAAAAAAAGAAGAGAAGAGAAGGGAGCCCTACCGGTTGAGCTACCATTGGAGGGGGTTCTTTCAAGCCTCCATCGGAGGCACCCCACCTCCGGTTCACTCCCCAACTGCTATAAAAGGGAGGTAGAGGCCAAGGGGAAGAGGAGAACAGCAACTGCAGTAGAAGAAGGTCCGGAGAAGAGCAGCAGCAAGAGGAAGAGCCACGAAGAGCAGCTGAATGGGAGAAGAGAACTCCCGAACTCCTGCGAGAGGCTAAGTTTGCCATCCGAAGAGTAGCAGCAGAAACTCCCGTGAGAAAAAGGGTGCCCAATCTATTAAGAGGGGAGAGGGGTGTGGTCACCACACTTAAAATCCCCCCGGGAGTTCTGGTTACCTCCTTTGGGAGTGATGACCCTAAGAAAACTCTCACCTCTTGCAAATGATCAAAGGCAAAATCAAAATGGCGTTACAAATTGACTAGAAATGATTGCAAGTCTTAGAAATATTCAAGGTTCTGAAAACTTTGTGGAAAAATTATAGAAGAACACTAAAAAAGTGAAAAATTATAGAAATATCCCCTAGTGGTGAGAAAATTATAGAAATACCCCCTCGGTGATGGAAAAATTACAGAAACACCCCCCGGTGGTAGGAAAATTATAGAAATACCCCCGATGACGAAAAAATTACAGAAATATCTCTAGTGTCAGAAAAACTACAGAAATATCCCTGGCGGGGGGGAAAATACATAAATACCTCCAGTGGGGGGAAAATTACAGAAGCACTCCCCGGTGGTAGGAAAATTATAGAAACACCCTCCGGTGGTTGAAAAATTGCAGAAATATCTCCGGTGGTGAAAAAATAGTAAAAATAACCCCGGTGGTGGAAAAATTACAGAAATACCTCCAATGGTGGAAAAATTACAGAAACACTCCACAATGATGAAAAAATTATAGAAACACCCTGCGATGGTAGAGAAATTGCAGAAATACCCCCGGTGAAGGGAAAATAGCAAAAATATCCTTGGTGGTGGAAAAATTGCAGAAACACTCCCGATGGCGAATAAATTGCATAAATGCCCCCAGTGGTGGGAAAATAGCATAAAAACCTCCGATGGCGGGAAAATTGTAGAAAAACTTTGAAACATCAGAAAATTACAGAAATACCTCATTTGTGGGCAAGGATGGTAGTTTCGGTTTCGCTTTCGGTTTCGACCCAAAACCAAATAAAATACTATTTTTTGCCCTGCAGTTGACATCCGGCTTCGCCCAGTTTCGGCCGGTTGGTTTCAAATCGGTTAGGTCCGAAATCTATACGTTTCGGCCGAAACGTATCGATTTCGGCCGAAACTGCCAACCATGTTTGTGGGAAAGTTGCATGAAAGTCATAGTTTAATCTGGAAACTACACAAAGTTTCCGGTTTGTCTCAAAATTACAAAAATGCCCTCGTTCCAGTTTACGCCATTTGCACGGCTCGCAGTGCGGGATCACACCCATTCCCTGAAGTAGGGTGCGCTCTCCTGAGTTCAGCTTATGGCTAACCATCCAAACCTATATATCTTTTTCATGGCCAAGAGCTATCATGTCTAGAAACTCAGAAATGGGTAAAATTGCAAATAAACATTGACAAATCAAGAAATGGCAGATAAGCCCAATAAGTCGAGGTGACGGGGCTATCTCCGAAAAATTAAGAAATGGAGATGAGGAATACCCAAGAAGTCGAATGATGGGGTTATTTCCGAGAAGTCAAGAAATGAAGACAAAGAATGCCCAAGAAGTCGAATAACGAGATTATTTCCAAGAAGTCAAGAAATGAAGACGATGAATACCCAAGAAGTCAAATGATGGGGTTATCTCCGATAAGTCAAGAAATGAAGTCAGGAGTGCCCAAGCAGTCGAACGACGGGGCCCAGGAAGTCGAACGATGGGGTTATTTGTAAGAAGTCAAGAAATAAAGACGAGGAATGCCCAAGAAGTCGAATGACGGGGTTATTTCTGAGAAGTCAAGAAATGAAGACGATGAATACCCAAGAAGTCAAATAATGGGGTTATCTCCGAGAAGTCAAAAAATGAAGTTAAGAGCGGCCAAGAAGTCGAACGACGGGGGCCAAAAAGTCGAACGACGGGACAATCACCGAGAAGTCAAGAAATGACGAGGAATGCCCAAGAAGTCGAATGCCTGGGTTATTTCCAAGAAGTCAATAAATGAAGACGATGAATACCCAAGAAGTCAAACGACGGAGTTATTTCCGAGAAGTGAAGAAATGAAGACGAGGAATGCCCAAGAGGTCGAATGACGAGGTTATTTCCAAGAAGACAAGAAATGAAGATGAGAAATACCCAAGAAGTCGAATGATAGGGTTATTACGAGAAATCAAGAAATGAAGGTGAGGAATGCCCAGGAAGTCAAGAAATGACAGGGCTATCTCCGAAAAGTCAAGAAACTGCAGTGGTACCCAAAAAAGGGCAGAAATTGCAGAAATGCCCAAAAGGGGACAGAAAAGGTAGAAATGCCTGGGGTCTTTTTGAAACAGCAAGAATACCCCAATATTTGGGAAAAATTGCAGAAACACCCGAGAAGGGTCAGAAGCTACAAATATACCCTCGCCTTGTGCGGAAGTGCCCTTCATAGATATCAAGCCAAATTAAGGGACCGATCAGAATCAAAAGAGTGGTCATGACTATAAAGCAACTCCGACAGTTCGATAATGATCATCTTGGCAATCTAACGAACCAATCGTGATGAAATTTGAAATCAATGGTCGGATGGCGATCCAAAGCAAATCCAATGGTCGGACCTCGACCACATTCAAATTCAATGACTTAATCAGGACGAAATCAAATTCAAAGATCCAAATGCAGACTGAAGCAAATTCAAAGGCTCTGGTTGCAACGTGATGTAATATAAAAGACTTGATTACATAATTGGGACATATGTAAAAGTCTGGAAATACCGATTGTAATTCAAATTACATATGTTCAGGAAATAAAGACTTCAAATTTCTTAGCAAGAGTATACACCTGTAATGGGGGATCATCAAGATCATTAATGTCACATTGCATAGAGGCAAAAAGGCGTTCTTCAACAGTTAATCAAAGGTGTTCGGACTCGTTCCGATGTAAATTAACACCGACTCCAGTTGGTGGGGAAAAGTCCAGTACACGAACCCTAAATCGTCTGATAAACCCAAAACACAAAATAAAGAAATGCAAATAAACATACTGATGATACCCAAAATCGCCCAAATTTTAATTCATCATCAACGTGTCCGCATTATTTATTTTTCGCGTGTAAACACCTATTACTCTAAGAAGGTGGAATCGGACTGAGGCCTGGGATCAGTGGGTCCCAATCCATCCACCAATTTGTATTTGGATCAACCAATCAAAAGGAAAAAAAGGGGAAGAACAAGAAGAAAATCTGATCCTTTTAATCATTGGACCCAGTGGCAGTAGTGTCTGTAGTGGCAGCAAAAGGTATAGGCAGACACAGCACAGTAAGTACAATTTTCCTTCCTTTCCTTCTCTTTTGAAGCGAGTGGATGACTGATGATCCACTGTTGAAAATCCTGAGATTGGAGGGTGCTCAAATCTTTTTAAACTTGGGTTCACTTTTAAAACTTGAAGAGCTTATGGGGTTAAAACAGCTATCAGAATTAGGGGGCTAAGACCTAATTGTAATAGAGTTTAGCAGGCATTCCTAAAAATCTCGAAGCAAAGAGTCAAAGTTTCAAATGCTGTGTTTGTTTCTGATAAACCTCCTCAGTTGTCCAAACATAGAAGGCGCCTTCTTTTTTTCTCGAAGCACCCACATAGTCAGCGCTGTCTGCATCTTCAGCTGAATAAATCTCACCATCTGGTCCACTCATATCTCTCATCACATAATCAAGGATATCGCGGGCCATGGATGCATAAAAGGTGTCTTTAGAAATCAAGAATGCATCCAAATAAACATTTGCAAGTTGTGATTGATCGTACAGCATCTTTTCAAAATGTGGAACTGCAAAATAGGAAGCAAAACTCAACATGTTACCATGAATGCTATCAATAAATGCAAAATCATATTAGAAAAATAAAGATAGATATTAAACTAGAATCTCAAAATCTGCTCAGCAAAAACCACAAATGCTGTTAAACCAACTAGCAATAAATAATCCCCATTCGGGAAGTGTGTGCCATCATGTTAACATTTCTAAAATCAGGAAGTCTGTGCGATCATAATAACATTTTTAAATTCTTAAGGTCAGAAATGCAAACAAAAATATAATTTCTTTGAAAAATTAGGAATTGATATATATCGTCTTTTTTCTGCTTTCACCATGTTTATCTAAATTATAAATGTGTGGAGCTGGTAAATAATGAAGAATATTTCCTTGACTTTATAACATGAACCTTTTTGTGCAGAATTGGTGGTTGTCACGCACAATGCTCCTTGATTAATTTAAGAAGTTTCTGACCATCGAAATATTGAGTTTCTTGTGCCAAACCTTTATTGCCAAGTGTCCAATAAAGCATCAAAGTTCACTACAGAATAACAGAATACTTAGATGAAATTTGATATTCCATTTATAGAGAGAAGCATTTAGATGAAAATACAAATCAAAATTCATTATTCCATAAAAGTTATACTTAGCAATAAAACTAATATTCTAGAGGCCTGCTGCTAGCATTGGAGTAAAGAAGATGTAAAAAATGTGCATCATCTTGTACATCAGGTGTTCAAAGTTTAAACAGATTGATTGGAAAGCACCAAAGGTCAAAGAAGATTTTTTTTTAAAAAAAAGATAAGGTTACAGAATGGAATGTGGAATAAAGTTTCTTGTCAGTATCAAACTGGTTGCAGATTCTGATTTATCTTATTGGATTTCATAACCACCTAATGACTTTTACCTGGTCTGACCCATTTACATCTGTACCATTGTTGAACCCTGAAATTGTATGGGAAAAAAAAAGGGGGCAGAGCCCCCCCTCCGTCCCTCTCTCTTCTCTCTCGGACGACGCAGGGACCGGAGGGGGACCACCCTCCGGTCGGATAGCACCGGAGGCCCCTCCGGTGGTGCTAAACCGGAAGGGGACCACCCTCCGATGGTTGTCAAACCGGGGGGGGACCCCCTCCGGCTTGCTGCAGACCGGAGGGCCGCCCTCCGGTGGTGTTAAACGGAGGGGGAACCCCTCTGGTGACTGGCAGACGAGAGGGACCCCTTCCGGTCATCATACACTGGAGGGGGACCCCCTCCGGTACATGGCAGACTGGAGGGACCCCCCCCGGTCACTGCACAACAGGAGGGGGACCCCGTCCGGTCCTCTTTGTTCTGTGCAAGAAAAAAACAAGGGGAAAAAAAGAAGCAAAGAAGAAGAGATGGGGGAGGGGGTACATACCTTGCCTCTCTACCTTCCACCGGAGGGGGTATTCCACCGGAGGCACCCCACCTTCATGTTAGGTCCCTTAGGTGCAACCGGATCTAGAAGGGGGGGTTGAATAGGTCCGGTACAAACTTTGCCCAATTAAAAACTTAGTTCATTAAGGCACAAACAATAGCTATAATGTATATAAGACACTTAGACACAATGCACAGCGGATTTAATAGGAATAGCTCAGATGAAAGTAACAAAAACACAATGTCAAGTGACGAGGTTGAGGCACCCTTAAGCACAGGCGGTTCAACAAGAAGCTGCGTCAACGCAGCACACTAGTGGGGTCGACACACCCATACACACAGATCAATAGTTAGACTGACAAGCTGCTCAACAAGACTCTAGTGAGGTGTGCGAGGATGATGCTAGTGAGTACGTTAGAAAATAACTAAAATGATCAAGTAGAAGCTAGCACCCGAACCTGTGAATGGGGATAGAAAATAAGGATCAATCACACAAAGTACAACCCACTACACAAGTCATTTTTAAGGTGGTTCAGTCTGCAAACCCACAGACCTACATCCACCCCTCACCGAACCGGTGAGGCTTTTCCACACGAGGACGAAGTCCTCAACACACACACACACGCACACAAACACACACATAGACAACAAAGAAAACAAGCTGCAAGTGTAGCAAAAGTTCTTCCGATCTCTGACCAGAGCACCGGGCATACACACTGAAATTGCGGATCAGAAATGAGACAGAAAACCAGGCAATGAAGAACTCCGGCTGTAGCTTCAGATAAGACTTTAAAGGCCGATGACTGCTACTTCAGACATAGATCCAAATGGATCTTCTCTTCAGGCTTTCTGCAGGGCTGCTCTCTCTAAGGCTTCTCTCTTTTCTTCTTCTCTCCTTTCTTCTTCTCTCTTTTCTCCTTCTCTCTTTTCTTTTTCTCTCTTTTCTCTTGCAGCATTGGACTGGGACGGCCAGATGCTAGGCTGCTCTCCACTCTTCGTTTTCTTCCTCACAGATTTCTGCTTGAATGCATAAGGGGCGTGGCTCTCTTTAAGTGCAGCAACAATTCTCTTGTAGAAGGAGCTCGGTATATATAGAAGAGCCAGTGGAGGATTTTCCCTCCAAGAAGATCTCCAATATGACCGGTTCAAATTAAGGTAGATGCTTTGACCACTGATCTTCTTCCTGCGGTGCTTGACTTGATCCACCGGGCATAAGGAAGCAGATGGGAAGACAGTTTTCCCTCCAAAATCTTGGGGCCGCAAGATTCAACTTTGATTATCAAAGACCCCAGGAGTGGGGACAATAAAGCTGCGGCAAAGGAGGAAAAGGTCGTGCTAATCGCCTCTCCATCTACTCACCGAGCCTGTGCTAGGCAGGCCGATATTTTCCGACATTCGACAAGATTGAACGGAGCTGCCAAATTGTCACGGCCTTCCTACATGCCGTCGACACAAGACAAACTGCTACCCCTTGCCCTCTCTCTAGGGCGCAATCAAGAGGAAATGACCAGAGTGGTCAGGAATTACTTCCATAATTTGGGAAATTCTTCCCTAAGTCAACAAAGATTGTTCCGCATTGCCGGCATCAAAGAAAAAAAAGAGGAGAAAGGAATAGGGGTGAAGGCGTCACTCATGCACTTCCATAGATATGAAGATGGCTTGAAAGCCGAATACTCTGAAGCACCTCCTCAGCGGGAAGAGAATGAAAGGATATCAACATTGGAAAGGTTGACACTCCCTGGTCAAGCTAAAAGGGGAGTCTGGGGGCAAAGGAATAGAATGCAAGTTTTCACTTGCAACATGGCAGGGGTGACCAGCAGATATGGGGCCCTACCCGAAGAGCCAGAAGAATTGGCCAAGCTGGCCGAAAGGCCCGGGCTAGTAACAAGAAAAGGCAAAGTTATAGGAAAAATGCTCAAAGCAGCCAAAGAAAAGCAAGCTATCACCACTTCGACTGCCAACGTGGTGATTTCTGAAGAAGAAGAGATTCCTTTGCCGGCCTCGTCCGAGGGCTTTCCGGGTAAGGCGTTCGAGAGCACTCCCGCTATGGCAGCGCTAGATCCAGCTATCTTAATGATGCTGCAAAATTACCGACGAGATTGAAGCCTTGAAAAGGCAGCTGAATGAAAGAAATGAAGAAGCCCCTTTTCCCTGGCAACACCATGTTGAATCATCCCGGGAAGCTCCTAACCCAGTCGATGCTACACTCCTAGCTACTTCTCAACCAATAGACTATGGCGAGGCCGCTCTTCAGCTACGTTTCCTACAGCCACCACTGGCGCAACCGGCACTTCCACAAATGCAACAGTTACCACCAATGGTACCGCCGACACTTCAAGCCGGGACTCTTACCACTCCTTCCGCGCAACAGTCTGCACATTTCCATCTGGAACCGGTAGACCTGGTGATGGGGACATCGAGGCAAGACCGTACGCATTTTATTTGCATTTATGTCTTTTCATATTTGTATGTATACCCTTGTGTTATATGGGTACGCAATTGTAGGTCTTAGTGGGTTTATATGTAAAATTCCAGTAGGACCAAGCAAGGGGGTCCTCAGCCCTTTCCCATTGGTCCATGTCACTCATGTGGGGCTGGTCAACCATCCTAGGTGGCCATCTAGAAGGATTGAATGTCAAAATGCCACATGGGTAGACAAGTGGTTACATTGGTCCAAGGTAGGTCACCTACCTTCACCTACCCATTCAACCCTTACATATGGTCAAGGGGGCGCCCCATTCCACTAGGCATATTTTAATATTTTTTGTGTGTTTATCACACTTAATCCCAGCCCTTCAATCCCCATCCTTAGATCCAAGGGTGCACAATTGATTTGA
This sequence comes from Amorphophallus konjac, assembly GCA_022559845.1. Lineage (NCBI taxonomy): Eukaryota > Viridiplantae > Streptophyta > Magnoliopsida > Alismatales > Araceae > Amorphophallus > Amorphophallus konjac. The sequence goes on along the minus strand of JAHNEJ010000890.1, from coordinate 186,907 downwards.
TTGGAGTCATATATAAGCTTGTATTTTCATGTAAAAATCAATGAAAAAATCAGAAATTTTGTGAATTGCTTGAAGCTTGGTGCGCCCCCTTCCTCTCTCCTTTGGTTCCTCTCCTCAAACCTCCAGCTCTAGAGTGATTTCTATCTTCTATCCCCTCCCCTCTTTCTCCGGTGATCATATGTGCCGCCGCTGCCGCCGTTCGTGCCGCCTTCGAGCCGCCGCGAAGCCGTCTTCGGTATTCTGTCCTGCTGGACAGAGGTGTCTTCCCGAAAATTCTGCTACCAGCCACGGCCTCTTCGTGGTCTGCAATTTTTATGGTGTTCCTATCTTCTACCCCATCATCCACAAAAAAATTCAGATCCAAAATCCCTCGTTTAGTATTTTTCCATTTTCGTGCATCTTTCATTCCCAGATCTGTTTTGTCTCTGTCTACAGTGACAGCAGCCCTGTGTTTCTCACCTCCGACCCTCTTTTTGATTTTTCCAAACCCTCCCAATTTTACTGGGAGTTCTGTCCATCATCCCCTACATCCACCATTTTTCTTAATTTTTGATTCGCCCTCTATCTATTTTTCAAAATTCGTGTTCTATCTCTGCTACAGTGCCTTTAGTCAGATTCCAGATCTGACCCACTTCCAGTTCAAAAATCCTATCAATTCGTAGCCACATCCAAACTTGTCCAAACCAGTTTTGCCGTTTTCCTAGCTTGATGTCCTACAACTTTGCTGAAGACCACCACTTCAAATTCGGACGTTCACATATCTGTCAAAGGCAGTTCTCAGACAAGTTCTCTGCAGATCTTAGAGTCCGGTCACTGTACAACAGCAACTCAACAATTCATTAAATCCCAGATCCGTGCAGATCCAGGCCAGATCTTCAAGCCTAGATTGAAGTATTTGAAGTTAGCTTTCCAACGGCGCCAGTTTCGTGTCGATCCGACATCGGGGCTGATCGCAGCGTCCGTTCTCGCCGGGACGCGCGCTGAAAATCAGAAGTTGCAGATCCGTGGCCGGTTATTCCGACCGGTGCCGATCGGAGCCGCCCGGCCTCCGGCCGGCGAACCAGCGCGCCTCCACTCCAGGGAGCGCTCATCCAGGCATCCACCACCACAGCGGTGCCACCGGGTCCCACACGGCCCCTCCGGACAGCAAGTGGGCCCCACAGGCGCGAGTACGTGTGCGGCCGAAGCTACGCGAGAAGCCGCCCGTCAACCCGAAACCGGTCCTCCCGGACCCCATTGTGTAGCCCTTTACCTCCCTGCGTGGAGTGGGCAGCGATTTGTATTGCTGTAATCTTGTGTATTATTGTTCCGGGAGTACGAGTTTCGGCCGGGTCCGTCGTCCCCACGTCGAGCGCGTGGAGGTATCGTCCTCGCTCCTTACTTGGCATTTTGCTTACTTCATATATATTTATTTATGCAGCTGCTAGAGAGCATGTGTAGGGATATCTAGCTCGCTTTATCTGTTCATTACCGCTGCTGCGAGAGAGTGCGAGACCGTCCCGTGACCCGATCCGGGCACACGAGAGAGCCGATCACCCTAGCTCATTGCCGGTTTCTCAACCGTGCACGTCCGACGCTTCCCTCGTTAAGGGACAACCGCGAGCTTGTCGTGTCCGTGTCTCATCCCGCATCAATTTAGTATCAGAGCAAGGTTGAGTCTAGGGTGTCAAAAAAAAAGAAGAGTGTCATGTAGTCATTAGTCATTGTCTAAGTCGTGTTTAGGGTCATCATTGTTTTAAAACAAAAAAGTGTCTTTTGCATTGCATCCCAATAACTCGGTATCTCAAAAGGTGTTGTCCGAACGTTAGGCTACGCCTATCGGGAAGGTCGCACACTTGCGCGAGTGGTCTTAGGATCGGTTATCTCCGCCGCGTACCGAGTTTTGGTTATGTCTAGGTGCATTAGTTAGCATCACATTTTACTTTTAAACTTAAAAAAAAAAATGGCCTTGCATATCCATTCCTAGGGGACCCAACCCTATCTTAGCCACCATGGCCACACCCCAATTCCATAGTGCCGATGAAGTGGGCGCAATGTTCCAAGCCATGATGGGACAAGTGCAAAGGTTTAGTACAAGCCTAGATCGGTTTAGTACTAGCCTAGATCGGTCAATCGGGGTAGATTGGTTGTTCCCGGAGCCACCCCAAGGACCCCTTCACCACGAGAAGGACATTCCTTCCTCACCCATGAGAGCTCCAATGTCATCACTCTCTATTTCCGAACTTGATTCGGAACCATCTCCTTTGGAACTACCAAAGCCCGAGCCACCCGTATTTCTAACGGGTACTCTTTATATAGCCGAGCCACTTCTTAGATGGCTCAATGAAGGCTCGGTCCCACCTCCCTTTCCATCCATGGACCCCATCCTACCTATAGTGCCGGTCAACTCATTCCATACCACATTTCGATCTCGTCACCATGTTGATACGTTGGACGATCTTGTCATGGGATTAGATTTGCAATGGGAGTTGACGTATCTTTTGGCCCGAGGCTTTGACCAACCCGCTAGTCTTAGCTTCACCCATCCGGCCTTCGGGTCCATTACCTCGGAGTGCACCGTGGGTTGTGTCACCACGGAGGTTCTTCTACTTCTCCCGCTACCAGACGAGCCCGAATTCATACCCTTTTGTCCGAGGGAGGAATCATACTTCTTACCTACGATCCCCGTCCCACCCGTCACAATTCAAGAAGGTGACTATCCACTCCTTCAAAACTTCTACATGTGGGACCGTGACTTGTGGGAACCCATCACAAGGGGTCATACCTTCTTTGACCCTTTTGACCCCTTCACTATTAGGCTTCCCGAGTTACCACCCGTACTCCCCTTCTTCAAGGAAGCCCACTTTTATGCCCCTTCCCCTCGGGATGGGCCATCTACATCCACCAACCCCGACCCACCTACACCCGGCCCTTCTAAACCACCCGAGTCGCCCACATTCAAAAGACCATCCATGCATAACCACACCCGACGTATAGGTGTTCCCCATGCCATCCATTCCCAGTTGCACAACATGCATGCATGGCACATATTCGGGTGTCCTAGTCCGCCGTCGCCCATGTACGGGTCGGACTAACATTAGGTGTGTCTAGGGTCATATATGAGTCGGTGTGTTTTCCTTGTGTGGTTTGTTTTGTGTGGTTTGTTTGCATGGTTTGTGTGTCGTTTATTTGTCTGCATGTGTCTTGTGTCAGCTCGTTGTCATTCTCTTATGAGTAAGAGGCGATTGGACTCACTCGACAAGTATGGGATCGGTTCTCTATCTATACCCGGATCTAGTCACCTACAGGGACTCAGCGGTTATTCCTAGTGAGTCTTCGAGCCGCCACCTCCCCTTTTGAGAGTGCCCCACCCGGAGTGTCCACCTTTAGCCCATGGCAGCTTGTACATATCGAGTATATATGGAATGAGCAGGTGACGGTCACTTGGAGTGGAGCATACCCGCGTTACTTGGCACGGTGACGGATCCGCCGGAGTATTCAAGCATCCATACCCCTACTCGACGGGGTCAAGTTCCTCCCACCCGGGGAGAATTGATGGGGACATCGAGACAAGACCGTACGCATTTTGTTTGCATTTATGTCTTTTCATATTTGTATGTATACCCTTGTGTTATATGGGTACGCAATTGTAGGTCTTAGTGGGTTTATATGTAAAATTCCAGTAGGACCAAGCAAGGGGGTCCTCAGCCCTTTCCCATTGGTCCATGTCACTCATGTGGGGCTGGTCAACCATCCTAGGTGGCCATCTAGAAGGGTTGAATGTCAAAATGCCACATGGGTAGACAAGTGGTTACATTGGTCCAAGGTAGGACACCTACCTTCACCTACCCATTCAACCCTTACATATGGTCAAGGGGGCGACCCATTCCACTAGGCATATTTTAATATTTTTTGTGTGTTTATCACACTTAATCCCAGCCCTTCAATCCCCATCCTTAGATCCAAGGGTGCACAATTGATTTGATTGGAGTCATATATAAGCTTGTATTTTCATGTAAAAATCAATGAAAAAATCAGAAATTTTGTGAATTGCTTGAAGCTTGGTGCGCCCCCTTCCTCTCTCCTTTGGTTCCTCTCCTCAAACCTCCAGCTCTAGAGTGATTTCTATCTTCTATCCCCTCCCCTCTTTCTCCGGTGATCATATGTGCCGCCGCCGCCGCCGTTCGTGCCGCCTTCGAGCCGCCGCGAAGCCGTCTTCGGTATTCTGTCCTGCTGGACAGAGGTGTCTTCCCGAAAATTCTGCTACCAGCCACGGCCTCTTCGTGGTCTGCAATTTTTATGGTGTGTTCCTATCTTCCACCCCATCATCCACAAAAAAATTCAAGTCCAAAATCCCTCGTTTAGTATTTTTCCATTTTCGTGCATCTTTCATTCCCAGATCTGTTTTGTCTCTGTCTACAGTGACAGCAGCCCTGTGTTTCTCACCTCCGACCCTCTTTTTGATTTTTCCAAACCCTCCCAATTTTACTGGGAGTTCTGTCCATCATCCCCTACATCCACCATTTTTCTTGATTTTTGATTCGCCCTCTATCTATTTTTCAAAATTCGTGTTCTATCTCTGCTACAGTGCCTTTAGTCAGATTCCAGATCTGACCCACTTCCAGTTCAAAAATCCTATCAATTCGTAGCCACATCCAAACTTGTCCAAACCAGTTTTGCCGTTTTCCTAGCTTGATGTCCTACAACTTTGCTGAAGACCACCACTTCAAATTCGGACGTTCACATATCTGTCAAAGGCAGTTCTCAGACAAGTTCTCTGCAAATCTGAGAGTTCGGTCACTGTACAACAGCAACTCAACAATTCATTAAATCCCAGATCCGTGCAGATCCAGGCCAGATCTTCAAGCCTGGATTGAAGTATTTGAAGTTAGCTTTCCAACGGCGCCAGTTTCGTCGCATTCCGACGTCGGGGCTGATCGCAGCGTCCGTTCTCGCTGGAGCGCGCGCCAGAAAACAGAACCGGCAGATCCGTGGCCGGTTATTCCGACCGGTGCCGATCGGAGCCGCCCGGCCTCCGGCCGGCGAACCAGCGTGTCGCCAGCCCAGGGAACACTTCCACAAGTGTCCCCACCACAGTGGTGACACCGGGTCCCGCACGGTCCCTCCGGACAGCACGTGGGCCCCACCGTCACGTGTTCGGGTGTTACCGAATCAACGCGAGAAGCCGCCCGTCAACCCGAATTCGGTCCTCCCGGACCCCATTGTGTCGCCCTTTATCTCCCTGCATGGAGTGGGCTGTAACTCATTGCTGTAATCTTTATGTATTAACTGTCCCGGGAGTACGACTTCGACCGGGTCCGTCTTCCCCACGCCGAGCGCTTGGAGGTATCGTCCTCGCTCCTTACTTGGCATTTTGCTTACTTTATATATATTTGTTTATGCCGCTGCTAGAGAGCATGTGTAGGGATATCTAGCTCGCTTTATCTGTTCATTACCGCTGCTGCGAGAGAGTGCGAGACCGTCCCGTGACCCGATCCGGGCACACGAGAGAGCCGATCACCCTAGCTCATTGCCGGTTTCTCAACCGTGCACGTTCGACGCTTCCCTCGTTAAGGGACAACCGCGAGCTTGTCGTGTCCGTGTCTCATCCCGCATCACCTGGCCATGTTGAATAAATTAATGGTAGAACAACTAGCTGAAATGAAGCTGGCCGAGAGGACAGACGGTGATTTCAGCACTTTTGATGTATACAAGGTGCCGTATCCACCACAGTATGCCGCAAAGAGGCTCCCGCCTGGCATCAACAAACCGCCTAAGTTTGAAAAGTTTAACGGGCATGGCTCTCCTAAAGAGCATATCGCTTATTATATGACAGTGATGGGTGATCTGGCAACAGATAAAGCCTACCTGCTAAAAATTTTCGGGTCCTCACTCACGGGCCTGGCATTTGAATGGTATGCAAACCTGCCAGCCGGTTCTATCAACGACTGGGCAGCTATGCAACGGAAGTTTCGGGAACGGTTCCATGTTGCTGAAAGAGAGGTCACAGTGGCCTAGCTATACGCCTCCAGGCAGAGACACGACGAAACAGCCCTGGAGTACATTAAAAGATGGCGGAATCTCAGTATGAGATGCAGGCGGCCGCCACATTCAGAAGATGCAGTGCAAATCTGCAAGCAAAACCTAAAGCGGGAGATCCTCGGGAAGATGATTGGAATTGAAATCCGGTCTTTTGGCCGATTAAATAATGTGGTCGCGGAAATTGAGGCCTTCATCTCCAGCTCCCCCTCTGCTTCAACTGCTGCAAATCAAAAGGGCAAGTATGCTGACAAATGGTCAACGCCCAAGGAAGAAGTTCACACAATTGATTTCAAAGCATTTAACCAACAAGAAGAAAAGGAGAAAGGAGTGGCCAACCCTCCTCCCGCTAAACCAGCTGAGCAGCAAGAAGTCCCGTCCTTGCGGGCCAAAATGAAGAAGCTTTACTCTTTCCCCAAGGACAGGACTCAGGTCCTCTTCGAATGGACTGTCGCATACAACAAGGTTACTCTGTCGGAGCCGAAGAGACCGGAGGATGCTAGAAAGAAAGACCATCCTCGCTTCTGTCCATACCACCAGATGGTTGGGCGCCCTATTGAAGATTGCTACGTCTTTAAAGACGCTATTGAAAAGTTAATCAGGAGAGGGGAGCTACAATTGGGCGACTACAAGGTTGATCCTCCTCGCCCGCATGAACTGCCTGCTATGGAAAGAGCAGTCAATATGGTATCTCTATACCAGCAATCATCCGAAGAGGTAGCGGAAGCTTGCATGCCACATCAGGCGTTAGCCGCAGAGGGAAAAGAGAAGAATAAGCTAAAGAGCAAAAAGAAGAGAGTGGTTTTCTCCTGCCATACCATATCGGCCTTGCCCAGCGCGAGCCGAGCTGTCAAAGATGAAGACGAAGAGATATGCTATGCACCAATCAGGGCAGGTCAAGCTGCAACATTTACCTCTCGCCATCAACCCCAGGAAGAGTGGGGGCATCCTCCACCGCCTGCTGAAGAGGCATGCTATTATACCCCTCCTCCACATGAGGGCATGGGGGCAAGAACATCAACCTGTACGGGACCGTGCGCGTCCCACTCCAACAACAAGATGTTGTTAGTCCCACCTGGAATCAGCACGGGAAACAGCACTCCCAACTCCTACCAAGTTAACCATGCTATGATGATAGAGCTCTATCAGAAAATACAAGAAGTCGAGGTGCTAAGAAAAAGATTGGCTGAGATGGGTTTACTCCCAGCCACACCCGGGCAGGCAGGACCCTCATCCGAGGCCCAACAAGGTGGCGCTAAATCATTTGAAGCCTCACTGCAACCGGCTATGCCCCAGTTAACACAAGGCCGTGAAGGGAACACCCTCCCACGGCAGCTATACCACGCGGCCTCCGTGTACCCCTCAGCTCTCCAGGCACGTCAGGGGGCAACTTCTATGCCTCATGCAATGCCGCCTCTACAATCAGCTGGCTCGCACCAGAGTCTAACAGCTGCAGCTGCAACAAACAAGCCAACAATGGAACAAGCAACTGAGATAAAATCCGCTGAGAAAGAAGTCACTGAGGCAGAATTATATATGATCAAACAAAAAGATGATGAGTCTACTTCAAACTACATTCAAGGATGGAAGAATCTCAGTGCGAGATGCAAACACCCACCAAGCTCCAAGGATGTTGTCCAGCTATGCAAGCGTAATCTCAGGAAAGAAATCCTGCAAAGGGTAATTGGCCTCGAAGTCAAGTCCTTCGACCAATTAGAAGATGTGGCAATTGACATTGAAGCCTTTCTGGCTAAATACTGTCCAGCTTCCGCTACCCCATTTCAGAAGAATGGGCTAGTCAAAGAACGGCCAGCACAAGAAGAAATAAACACTGCTAACTTTGAAGCCTTCGAGCGTCAACTGAAGAAATCAAAAGAGGCAGCTGGCCCTTCTGCTACCAAGACTGCTGAGCAGAAACCACCCTCGTTGAGAGCAAGAATGAAAAGACCATACTCCTTTCCCCAAAACAAGACACAAATTCTATTCGAGTGGGCCCTTGAGTACAACAAGGTCGTCCTCCCTGAGCTCAAGAAACCAAATGACATTGAAAGAAAAGATGACCCTCGATTTTGCCCCTACCACCGAAAGAGGAGGGGGCATCTCATCGAGGACTGCTATGCATTTAAAGACATCATGAAAGACTTAGTCCAAAATGGTGAATTGCAGCTAGGAGAATATAGGGTGGACCCACCTCACCCTCACCAATTACCCGTCTTTAAGATGGCAGCCAACATGGCCTCTATCAACCGGGACAGCACACCCTCTGAAGTGCATCTCTGGCTCCCTCCACTATGGCAAGAAGCCGAACAAAATGCAAATGGTGCTCCACCCCAGGAGCAACTGCTGAAGACAACAGGAGAAAGAAAGGATGTTATTTTACCACTCGATGCGCTGCCAACTTTATTCAAGCCATCAGTTCAAGAATGGAGCCAACCCATGTCCAGGCCAATTGCAAAATGATGAAGATGCAAGGAAGAGTCTCTTCCCAACTGAAAAGACCCGGCACGACGCAGCCGCTGCTTTGCACGCTCCAGCACACAATAAGGGAGGCTCAACTCTCTCCGAGCAAGGTGCACTCTAGCTCTCCACAAGCCCCTCATAAGTCACTCCGCGTGAGAGGGGGCAACTGAATAAACAACCGTCAAATGGGGCCAGTTCACCCGAGAGACACTCAGCAGCATGCTCTTTTCTTGGAGTCAATAAAAATTCTATTCCAACACAAACCGGACATGGGGCAAGAATGAAAAGGTTTTCGGCCGCAATCAAGCTTTGAAGTGCCGCTGGGCATAGCAAGACCCTATTCCCCCGCTTGGGGCCACTAACAAAAGAGAGGAGGGCAGAGTCCAATGGCCGAATCCCCCCACTGCTACTTATCTACACAATTGTTCTTAAAAAGAACAAGCTACCCAATGTAAAGAGGTGCTCTGGGCAACTCTTCTCCAACTATTCACCCCGGCCCGAAGGTGCAACAGAAGGAAAAGAAGACAAGAATGGAATTATTCGGGGCACACCAAAGTCCCGCCGGGAGTTGTACGGCCCACTGCAAACGCTAAATGCTCAACGAGGTGGGCTGCTAAAGATTTTGAGTTCCTCACTTAGAGGACCCATTTGTTGCATCACATTCAAGGAAAGAATGGGGTTCCTCCCTTTCCGGGAAGCTACTCCATACCATTTGACACATGAAATGGGAGCAAGCCCTACAATCTCTTCGTCAAATAACCTCCCTATAAGCAGTGCATGGCGCACGGCTGCAGGCGCTTAAAGCCACCGACACCACTTTTGGAGCTGAAGAGACCCCACAACCACAGCTGCTGAGGCAGGAAGGTCGAGAGATCAACATACGGCGCAAGTCCTGGGAGCCTACCCTCTCCAAGCTACAACATTTCGGGTGTCCCCGCAGAAAGGGTGGCCGATGACTCTATACACGGCCGCTGCCATTTGCCCCCTGGGGCAACGCTAACTCGAAGCAGTCGCGCAGCAACCTCCCCGCTATCGAAGGATCCCTGGTGATCCAGTCTAAAACATTCGAGCTGCCACACTAGCCAAGCTTGCAAAGCTCATATCAACAATCCTACTAAGACTAAGAAGCCTTCATTGGCCACCGGGCCTCCTGTCTCGAGCATGAATCCATGCCCCATCGGAGTACCCCCTTCCGTCCTTAGCCTGGATCCTCCAGCCAGGTCATCCAATAAACATTTATCGGCTTTGCCAGCTTATCATCCTGTGGGATGCTTCCCATCAGCCCCACCAGGATTGACTCTCTACCCTCGGCCTGGAATCTATGTTCCTAGCCAATGTATTCTCGCCGTCCTTCGGCACTCTGCCGCAGCAGCTACACAAACACACTAAGGAATACTAAGGTTGTCCCACTAGGCTTGCCCCTACCACCTAGACTGGGCAATAGATCCTTTCCTTGGCCTGCGGCACTCCGCCCTCACCAAGCTCTAAACATTGCCCATCAATCCCATTGGGCCGGGCTCATAGATCCTTTCCTTGGCCTGTGGCACTCTGCCCTCGTCGAGCTCTTAAACATCACCCCCAGTCCCGCTGAGCTGGGCCCATAAAACCTTTTCCCTTGGTTTGAGGCATTCCACCCTCGCAGAGTTCTAAAAATTGCCCCTTAGTCCCATTGGACCGGGCTCATAAAGCCTTCCCTTGGCTTGAGGCATTCCGCCCCAGCCGAGCTCTAAAAATTGCCCACCTGAACTGGGCTCATAAACTCTTTCCTTGGCCTGAGGCACTCTGTCCTCACCGAGCTCTCAAGCATTGCTCCTATGCTGGGCCCATAAGACCCTTTCCTTTGCCTAAGGCACTCCGCCCTCGCCGAGCTCTTGTACATTGCCCATTAGTCCCACCGGATTGGGCCCATAAAACCCTTTTTCCTTGGCTTGAGACACCCCGTCCTCGCCAAGCTCTTAAACATTGTCCCCTAGATTGGGCCCATAAACCTTTTCCACTCTGGCTTGAGGTGCTCCGCCCTGGCCGAGCTCTCGGATGTCAATCCACAGTCCAACCGATGCAATAACAAAACAGTCAAGTTCATTAACAGTCCCACCGGCGCTATATCCATTAATAATCCCACCGGACAACATAACCAGCACTATGGGCTGGTCTGTACCAGGAGGCAGTGACACACAAAAATGGAGGTTAGCAATAGAAGCGGACCACTTTTGGAGGGTACCAATCTTGGCCCCCACCAGCCAGTTATATTCCTCCCTTGGCTTAGACCTCACGTCTTCGCCAAGTTGGTTGACTTCGGCATTTTGACTAGTCCAACTATATTCTGCCCTGGTCTAGACCTCACGTCTCTGCCAGGTTGGTTGACTTTGATGTACCATCAGGTCGACATCTACACCCATATTTTACCCTTGGTTCAGATCTCCAGTCTGAATAAGGTTGGTTGACTTCGACATCTCGAGTCAACAGCTATATTCTGCCCTGGTCTAGATCTCACGTCTCTGCCAGGTTGGTTGACCTCGATGTACCCTCGGGTCAGCATCTATATTCCGTATTCTGCCCTTGCCCCGGACCCATCGTCTAAGCAAGGTTTGTTGACTCCGACATCTCATCGGGTCAACGTCTGTATTCTACCCTTGACCCAGACCTCCCGTCTGAGTCAGGCTCGTTGACTACGATAGTCCGTCGAGTCAACATCTATCCCATATTGCTTCTGAGCCTGACATCCCATCAGGATCCGCTATCCTATCTTCTAGCCTTGACGTCCAGTCAAAGCCGGCTATCCTTGTTTTCAGATTCAACATCCTATCATATATTTCAACTATCTCATCTTTCGGCTTGGCCACCTCGGCTGAAGCCCGCTGTCATATATCTCACAACTCCCAGGTACTCCATCCTTCGGCTTAGCCATTTCGGCCGAAGTCGCTATTGTATCTTTTAGCTACTCTATCCTTCGGCTTAGCCATTTCGGCCGAAGTCGCTATTGTATCTTTTAGCTACTCCACCCTCCGGCTTTAGCGCTCAGCCATTCTGGCTAAAGCCGCTACCATAATTTTCAGTTATCTATCCTTCGGCTTAGCCGTTTCGGCCGAAGCCGCTACCACATCCTTAAGTTATTCTACCTTTCGGCTTAGCCATCTCGGCCAAAGCTGCTATCACAATTTTCTGTTATCTATCTTCCGACTTTGCCACTCCGGCCAAAGCTGCTACCATAATTTTCAGCTATCTATCCTTCGGCTTAGCCATTTCGGCCGAAGCCGCTACCATATCCTTTAGTTATTCTACCTTTCGGCTTAGCCATCCCGGTCAAAGCTGCTATCACGATTTTCCGCTATCTATCTGTCGGAGTAGCCACTCCGGCCAAAGCTGCTATCACAATTTTCAACTATCTATCCATCGACTTAGCCATTTCGGCCGAAGCCGCTACCATATCCTTCAGTTATTCTATCTTTCGACTTAGCCATCCTGGCCAAAGCTGCTATCATACCTTTCAGCTATTCCATCTTCCAGCTTACCCATCCCGGCCAAGCTGCTATCACAATTTTCAGTTATCTACCCTTCGGCTTAGCCATTTCGGCCGAGGCCGTTACCATATCTTTCAGCTATTCTACCTTTCGGCTTAGCCATTCCAGCCAAAGCTGCCATCACAATGTTCATCCATTCTATCCTTCAACTTAGCCATCCCGGCCAAAGCTGCTATCATACCTTTCAACTATTCTATCTTTCGGCTTAGCCATTCCAGCCAAAGCTACTATCACAATTTTCAGCTATTCTATCTTTCGGCTTGGCCATCCCCGCCAAAGCCGCTATCATAATTTCCAACTACTCTGTCCCTCAGCTTAGCCATTGTTGGCCAAAGCCCACTATCAGGGTTCATCCACCCGTTCCACCTTGATAATCAATGCAACTTAACGGCCTAGACCTTTGGTCGAAGCCCGCTTCCTCTGATCCCGGCCTATAAGCCCACTCCCCTGATTTCGGCTGAGAAGCCCGCTCTTCCTGATTTCGACTTACAAACCCGCTTCCCTCTGATCTGGGCTTATAAGCTCTATCTCCCTAATCTCGGCTCATAGCCTACTTTCCTCGATATCGGCTCGGAAGCCCGCTCCACTTAATTTCGGACGGTTATGTCTCAAAGCCCGTTATCGCATATGGCTACTATCCTATCTTTTGGCTTGGCCATTCCGGCGAAGCTCGCTATCATAATTGTCAGCTATCCTATCTTTCGGCTTAGCCACTTCGGTCAAAGCCCGCTATCACATATTTTAGTCCTCCTACATCTCGGCTCAGCCTCTTCAGGTTAAACCCCGCCACCATATAATTCGGCTAAACTATCTTTCGGCTTTCGCAGCCTGCCATCTTGCTATCTTTCGGCTTTCATAACCCGCTATTTCTGGCTCTTGTAGCCTGCTACCCTACTACCTCCTGGCTTCATAGCCTGCTATACTGCCACCTTCTGGCTTTTGCAGCTTGCTATCTCTGGCTCTCGTAGCCTGCTATTCCGCTATCCTAGCTCCTGCAGCCTGCTATCCTGGCTTTTATAGCCTGCTATCCCAGCTTTTATAGCCTGCTATTTCTGGCTCTTGTAGCCTGCTATCCTGGCCTTTACGGCTTGCTGTCCCGCTATCCTGGCTCCTTCAGCCTGCTATCCTGCCTTTTATAGCTTGCTATCTCGCTATTCCTGGCTTTTATAGCCTGCTATCTCACCATCTCCGGGCTTTTGTAGCCTGCTATCCTGCTATGCCTGGCTCTCGTAGCCTGCTATTGCGTTATCTTTAACTCTTGTAGCCTGCTACCCTACTATCTCCTGGCTTTTACAGCCTGCTACACCGCTACCGTCTGGCTCTGGTAGCCTGCTATCTCGCTGTCTTTCAGCTTTCATAGCCCGCTAACTCTGGCTCTCACAGCCTGCTATACCGCTATGCCTGGCTCTCGTAGCCTACTATTCCGCTATCCTCAGCTCTTGTAGCTTGCTATCTCTGACTCTTACAGCCTGCTATCCTAGCCTTTACGGCCTGCTATCTCGCTATCCTGGCTCCTGCAGCCTGCTATCTTGGCTTCTACAGCCTGCTATCCCGCTACTCTGGCTCTTATAGCCTGCTATCTTGGCTTTTTTATATAGCCTACTCTCTCGCTATCTTGGCTCCTGCAGCCTGCTGTCCTGGCTTTTACGGCCTACTATCCTACCGCCTGCTAGCTCTTGTAGCCTGCTATCCTGGCTTTTTATAGCCTATTGTCTCACTATCTTGGCCATGCCGCCTGCTATCCCGCTGTCTCTGGCTCTTATAGCCAGCTATTCCGCTGTTTTTGGCCGTTGTAGCCTGCTATTCCGTTGTTTTTGGTTGTCATAGCCCACTATCCCGCTATTTTTCGGCTCAGACACGTCGTCGAAGCCCGCTATCCTCATACCTCTCTGGCTATTATAGCTCATTGTCTCGCTTTCCTTTGGTTTAGGCCTATCTCAATAATGACCATCATGTCCCACCGTGATAATCGGTACAACTCAATGACTTAGGCCTCCCCTCGAAGCCTACTATCCCTACATCCACTAGCTTACACAGCCTGCTCCCCTGCTATCTATTGGCTTTTGCAACCCGCTTTATTACTACCTTCTGGCTTTCAAGGCCCGCTTTGTTGCTATCTATCAAGCTTTAAAAACCCGCTGTTTGCCTCCGGCTGAGACATTCTGTCAAGGCCTGCCATCTCATCTCTAATCGAGACTGGCCATCTGAATAAAATGACCTCTGTTGGCCAGTGTCAACCCCTTCGTCCCACTGGGACCCATCACTATGCATAAAACCCCTTTTTGGCATTAATGTTTTACTTACGCTTAAAATGACCAACTTGCAGGCACTCGCAGTGAGCGGAATGAGGATATATGAGATATGCGTGTACAATACTAATATATACATATATATACATACATACTAAAAAAAAGAAAAAGAAAGAAGGATAATACTCACTGCATGCTTTTGACTTTGAGTGTTTGCTCGCCCTGCTTGCGTGCTTGCTTATGCTATAGAATAATAGACATCCTTCGAATTTTTTAGGACCATACTTCCTTGCTAAATAACGCTGCCCCGATTCTAGATATGTGTGCGTCACGACATACACTAAGGAATGAAAAGCCAATTCTTGGTGAGTGCATATGCCTAGGAGAAGAGTCATATGTTGGATTTCTGGTTTTGATGATGACACACTATGAATCATGTCTGTGTTGAAATACTTGGTTGATTCATGGTCTGTGTTAAAGTGCTTGACTGATTCATATGATAAGTCGTTTTAATAGATTCATCAAAAATATAAACTAAGTCAAGTCAATGCATACACAGAGTCATTTAGTCATTTCATCAAATATGTTGCATACATGAGCATTTCTGTTCTTAAGGTCGGTGTCAAGTCCTCATCAGGTCGGTGCATGCATCAGACATGGCTAACTAAGGTCCGTGCATTGTCATAAGGTCGGTGCTAGCCTGTTCTGCATTGTGCATAAAGGTCGATGCAAGTTTAGGTGTCAAAGGCTCAAGGTCGGTGCATACTCGAAGTCGATGCACGTCTTCACTAGCAGCATATCAGGTTAGTGCATGCTTTGTATCGCACATAACCAAGGTCGGTGCATACTTGTCTTATGCATGTTTCAAAAGTTCTTCACTGAGGTCGGTGCTAGCATTAGTTAGTCTGCACAAGGTCAATGCTAGTTGCATCTTCCATCAAGTCAGGTCGATGCTAGTTGCGTCTTTCACTAAGTAAGGTCGATGCTAGTAGCCTCTCATGCATACTTAAGGTCGGTGCTAGTAGCATCTCACGCATACTTAAGGTCGATGCTAGTTGCATCGCTCATGTAGTGAGGTCGGTGCTAGTTACATTGTCTACATAATCAGGCCGATGCAAGTTACTTTGTCAGCATATAGAGTTGTTCAAGGGTCGGTGCAATTCATTGTCTCATGCATACTTTGCATCGCGCATGACTAAGGTCAGTGCATGTCGTTACTAGTAGTATATCAGGTCTGTGCACGTTTTGCATCAAACATATATATATAAGGTCGGTGCATGTTTTGCTGAACGCATGCAATGGTCGATGCTATCCTGTTTTCTTCATGAACTAAGGTCGGCGTTAGTATGTACTAAGATCGATGTTAGTATGCAGAGTCTTGCATCTGAAGTCTATGCTATGTCGAATAGCTCATGATCAAAGGTCAATGCAAGGTTTCTTATCTTCTGTACAAGGTCAAGGTATAGGTCGATGCCAGTGGTGCTGTCATGCTAAATTTCACAGAATTCTCTGTGTGTTCTATCTGCTTGACCTATTCATGACCATCGATCACTTTTCTCTCTCTACAACATGTCTGCATAATTAAGTCAAATACATTGTGATTGCTTCAATATGCCTGCAAGGTGTTTGACAAAAGGTCTTTTACTAAAAGTGCAGGAACTTAAGGATGCGCGTGATCCAATAAGTGGCGCGTGATCCCAGGACGTCTTGTCAACCAAGATCCTGCCACGTGGCCAACCCAACTCAGATCTAAACGAACCTTTGGGCGGGAAACATGGTTTCCACACGCCTTTCTACCAGTGGCTTATAAAAGGGGGCAGATCACCCAACTTCGAAGAATCAACACTGGACAATACTGAAAAAAGGTAGAACTGAAGAAAAAGAAGAAGTGCAGACAGAGAGATAGTGTTGCGGAGAGCAGAAGAGAGCTAAGCTCGGAGAGATTAGAGGAGATCGTAGAAGAGAGTGAGAACAGCTCAGATCTACTGGTGAGAGAAGGTCAGTCCACCTGTTCAGTAAGATCGTGAGAGAGATTTGAAAGGAGAAAGAAAAAGGAGTGTTGCAGAAGCAGAGCATCGTGTCCAGAGCTCGAAGAAGGAAATTGAAGGCGTCTCTAACAACTACTAGATCAGATCTGGTGTTGTCTGCTATCTGCTCTATACAGAGCTACATTTGTGCTTAGATTCAGATCTGTCTTTTTATTCTCTGATCTATTGTTCTTTCTTTCGTTTGTTTAAGCTGTGTATCAGCAGTGGCATAAGCTATAAGGCCCAGCGGTTTGAAGCTGTGTATCAGCGGTGGCATAAGCTGTAAGGCCCAGCGGTTTGAAGCTGTGAACCAGCGGTGGCATAAGCTGTAAGGCCCAACGGTTTGAAGCTGTGAATCAGCGGTGGTTTAAGTTGTAATGCCCAGCGGTTGAAACTGTTGTTGACCCCCGTTTTTTGCCGATAAGTTGAGTCATTTCTCTTACTCCCATTTGTTGATGCCTCGAGTTGTCCATTACTCGTTGGGCTATTTCCAAGCAACATCTTTGGGCCTATTTTATGGGTAGCCTCCCTCCCTGGAAAGGTCTGTTCAATTTAGGGCTTAATGGGCCTTGGATTTGCCTAATTTTCACATTTTTAGGAATTCTAAACGTCCAGGCTTGCACGGTCAGTCCCCAGCCGCTCATCACATAGGCGGTTGAATTTGGGCCGTTCATATATTTTTGGATATTTAGCTGATTTTCTGAATTTCCACCGACAAGCTGTAATACGGTCGGGATATAGCCGTTCAACCTCAGTGTGCGGTCTGATCTCAGCCGTTCTTCTCCCAGAGTCCTAACATCGTTGATTTTCAGATAATTATCTAATTATCTAATCCATTTTGATTTATCACCGACAGGACATAAGCGGTTGTTCATTGGCCGCTCTTCTGGATGGAAGGTCTACTAGCAGCCGTTCATCTTATGAGAGTCCAACGGCGGTAGTTTCGGTCAGTTCGATGGGTATTTAGATAATATTTTCTATTTATTGAATTTCCACCGACAGGGATGGATGGCCTGGATGTAGCCGCCCAACCTGATGAGAGGTCTATCGTGCGACCGTTCATCTGCCCGATCTCTGAAGAATTAACGGATTTTCTCTCTCATTCGTGGATTTATCCCCAACTTCCTTTAACCATTTCTCGTGAATATTGAACCAAATTCGGTGCCGTTTCTTCTGGTTGAAAGATAATTTAATTATCTTCAACTTTTCTTCATTATCTCGACCTAAAAATGCATGGAAACCCTAATTTCGAGCTAAGACTCCAGGTGCTCTATAAATAGACCCTAGAGGCCGGGCTTGAAAAGGGGGGAGATTTTTGGTCGACTGCGAAGCCTGCTGAATTCTCGAGCGACCCAATACTAGGGAGGAGGCCTTCTACGTCCTTCTAGGCCTCCGATTCAGGAGTAACTAGTTTTTAGTTTTTGTTTCAATTAGTCCCATCGCGAGTTTCTTCATTGCATGCATACTTTTCTCTTCTTTCCTACCCTGTTTTTGTCATTCACACTACATTACACACACCCTCCCATGTTTTTTGACGCCCCTAGGGTTTAAACCCCCCAGGTATTCCCCATTCCTTTTGGTTATGTTCATTACTTTCTGTTCTAGCGTTTACTACGCTTCATAGTTCTAATATTGGGTTTTCTCTTGTGTTTTCTACATTCCTTTGCAGGTCAGCGACGCACTAGCAAGAGGCCCATCCTTTCTGGCCGGTCGGAAAGGGTGGAGGTTGAGCTTTCACATCTTCAGGTGTGGTGGCGTTGGGCGGTTCCATCCTGTCCGTCCTAAGGGAAGTGCGGCTGGTATTGCACCGTTCGTTTTATTCCCTGTGGCCGGTCCTGAACGTTCTTCCTCCATCGCACTTCATCCTGCGTTCCACCCCAGCACTGACGAGCGGTCTGTCGAGCGGCCGCGCATCCTTAAGGCGGTTCTTCACGGGCCGCGCATCCCTGCAGTGCTGGTTAAAGGTGAGTGTCTCCCTTTTCTTTCCAAGGTACGGCGTGTTCATCACGTTCGGAGCCTTGGTGGAGATCACACTGTCACATCCTCTATCCCTTCTACTCCCGTTTTGTTTTACTCTCATATTCATATTAGTAAAGGGATTTGAAGGGAGTTCTAAGCCGGTGTGGAGAAGGTAACCATTTCCTACCAACAAATTTCTGGCGATCAAGGTGGGACAACTAGTGCCCATCGTTCTAGTGGTTTGCTGACCCGTCTGTTTGCATGGTTAGTTCCCCGTTTCTTGAGTTGTTTCAAGTGTTGGCTGGTTTCCTGGTTTCAAGGTTTCTGGCGGTTGTACGGTTTCGACAGAGCCGTTCATCGTTATGAGCGGCGAGGAATCAGCCGTTCTTCTCTGCTTACAGCGCTGATTATTCTGTGAGCCTGCTGCCTTCAGCGGTCTACCTTTGCCCGTCCAACTCTTCATACGGCTAGATCTCGGCCGCACATCCTACTGGCTCAAGTACGTCTCTGTTTTTACACTGTTGGTTTTACTGGCGTTATGCAGTTGATACAGGTCCGTCCGAGATTGTGAACGGTCTGTCGATAGACCGTTCATCGAGGTACGCCCCCGTTTTAACATTCTGTGTTTTTTGTGTTGTTACTCCATGCTGTTGAACGGCCCTCGGAGGACCGTTTATCTCCCTGAACGGTCGCCCATAGACCGTCCTTGTCGTGCTACAGTGCACCCGAGCCTCATTTTGATTGCCATGCTATATTATCTTCGTGATATTTGGTGTTGATCATTGATCTCCCCCTGCTTTCACTACATGTGTGCATCATTGCTAGTCATCCTTCTTGTTCATATTTGTTCATTGATTGTTAGTTTCTAGGATAGACTCTTTGCATGCACTCCGGTGCGCATAGGATTCATGCATATTTATCATCTGTAGTTGCATTCCTACTGAGGTAGGGTTTCCTCTCGTCTCCATACTCCTTGGAGCCGACTAGGTGACCTTACCGAGGGCCTCCGTAAGCCCCCGTGAGCCGTGGATTCCCACACGGACGCCGGGCAGGTTGTACCATACCTTCCCTCAATCTAGGGTTTTGCATCCGTAAGAGGGAGAGTCCCTTAGAGTCACCAAGTTTCCCATTCTTATCCTGGTTAGGTACCTTATGGTTGAGTGAATTCATATATTAATTAACCCACTAAGGTCCTAAAGGGTAACTGATAAAATTTTCGTGCATCATTCATAACTTGGGTAGTTAATTGGTTGATTCTTCTCTCATCTCTTCCCTCCATTGTGTGTTGCCTCCATATCATTTTGTTAGTTAGGCCCATAGACTAGTTCATCTTTGCATCCCTCCATTTAGTTGCATTTGTCCTAGGTTCGTTTCTCTCCTTGTATTTCTTTGAAAGTCACTGTATAAAGTCTCCATTTTTCCCATGGAGCACTTCTCTTCTGTCCAGTATCCTCATCTTCCCTGTCTTCTTACCCCCGCGTGGATTCCTCTTCCCACGCAGGGCCCATCACCTCATTCATCTAATGGACCTTATTCTCTTCACGAGCCTTCTTCTTTCAATGGGCCTACTCTTTTAACGGGACTTCTTATCCCGCCCGTGCTGTTGCTGGCCCAATCAATTCTCATCCCCACATACATGATACTTCCAGGCCCATATACCCCTCTACTCCTGGAATGGGCTTTCCTTCTCCTCAGGCTGAGTCCCTTTATTCGGCCCATCATCATCCTGGTCTAAACTTTCACTCTCTTGCTCAGGCTGGCCCACATTCTCCTCGGACTCTTCCCACCGAGGAGATGATCGTCAAGCCCAACGCCAGCTTGATGACTTGCAACGCCGAATTAATCCCCAAACTTCTTTGGATGTCCCGTTTGCCTTTCAAGGTCTTCAGTTTCCACCACGTTCACAAATTCCGGCTTATCGTCGCTATGGTGGAGTCGGTGACCCCCACGTGCATTTGAAGGAGTTCTTGTATGAGTCGGCCCAATTCCGGTATGACCAACGTTTAATGGCTTATCTGTTTGGTTTGTCGTTAGAAGGCCCGGCTCGGGATTGGTTCTTTTCATTGCCGCGAGAGCAAGTGGTGAATTTTCAAGCCGGCCAAGCAAGATTTATTCAGCAGTACCAAGACCAAGTGGGGCCCAAGTACTCCATGGTAGATTTGGCCCAAGAGAAGATGAAGCCCGACGAGGAATTCCCCGCGTTTGCCGACCGCTGGCGTCGCCTAGCCGCGCAAGTTCCAGGGCATATTCCGGAGGGCGAACAAATCAAGATGGTTATTTCTAATGCAACGCCCGAACTCAAATGCATCTTAGCCCTGAACGATGTCACTTCATGGCAACAGCTGTATAGCCGAGCCCGCTTCATCCACCAACAACTCCTAAGTTCCCTTGATCCGAGTCTCCCTCACCTTTTACGTCCACATATTCCTCCTACCCATCACCTCCCACATGTCAACCCTCCATAAGTCTGCTCTCCACCTCATATCCCTCCATGAGTCGGCCTTCCGCTCCCGCACACCCATATACCTCCACATACTCTTCCACATACCAACCCTCCACGAGTCAGCCTTCCGCACATTCATACCCGCGTGAACCTTTAACCCCGGTCAAGGAGACCCCACACTTCGAGCATGTGGATGCTGTCTACATACCTCCCACCTCCCTTTCCGCTCCACGCATGCCTCCACCAGGTCCTTCCACTAGTGACCATGCGCTCCTGCCTTCGCAACCCCCGCTTCCATCCTCGCAACCGCCTCTATTGCATCCACCGTGCCCGAAGCGGGCTCTTCATCCTCAGTTGCCAGAATCCTTTACAGACATTTTCAGGGCTTTGATGGCCACCCATGCCTTGCAACTCCCTCCGGTTATGTCTCGCCAACCTGCGGTCGGGAATTTGCTCCATTTCTGTGAGTTTCATCGTCAGCAGGGGCATTTGATTGAGGATTGCCCCGAGTTCCGGGAACTTGTTTACAGCTTGGAAGATAAGAGGATGATTGATTGGACTGTCATACATCAGGTTATTTTGGACCTCCGCAAACAGCAGCAGCATCGGCAAGCGCCGCCCAGGCAACCATCTTCGCTTCAAGACCAGGGGCATCCCTGTGATTCTTCAATTAATGAAGCATCCGCTCCGTCTTCTACTTCGCCTACCTTGTTACCTTCCCCTACCATCGCTCCTATCCCCTCTCCTTCACCTACCCAAACCTCTGCTCAGGCAAATACCCCTCTTTCACCCTCTACTTCCATCACCACTCTTGCTCCCAAGGCCGCTCGACGTGTCATAACGATACGCCGAAGAGCGCCGCCACCTGCCGCTCCCTCCGTTTCACCGTCACCTTCACCTCCACCCACTCCACCATTACTTTCACCCTCAACGCCACCTCCAGTATCCCCATTGCCGTCACCATCGCCGTCATCATCTCCCCTTATAATGATCCCTACTCCGTCACCTTCACAACCATCCCCGCTACCGATGCCACTCCATTCGCCGTCATCATCCGAACCTGAGCAAGTTACCCCTACACCCACACCCCTGCCTTTGCCTTCATCTCTTCCCACGCCTCCATCTTCACCTTTACCCATACCTCACCTCCACCTTTGTTTTTGCCTCCACTAGAGCCTGTCATCGCCGTAATCCCTACACCACTCACATTGACCTTACCACCACTTACGCCTTCTAAACCTTCACCCCCACCTTCCAAGCCTTCTCCACCCCTTCCCCCACCTATTTCAACCCCACGGAGCGGGTGCGCGCTACCTTTGGTGCCCCTCGGGTCTAGTCCCCAGGGAGATAATGAGCCGAGCCAGCCTTTGACTGTGTGTTCCAAGCTTCAAGATTTCATTTGTCGCATGCCGGTCCGAGTCCTGGTCCCTGGCTATTCTGGGGATAATCAGCCTGCACTTGTTATGAAGATGGCTGTCAAAGCAAGCTCCTTAGCACTAGTACCAGTTTCTTCTCGAGCGAGGCCGGTGGCAATCTCTTTGTTCGCCGGAGAATTCACTGTTGATGTTGTTATCACCTCTCGCTTGATTGCTATTCAGTTCACTGGCCCGAAGAGTTTTCCATCCGGGCGGTGCTAACCCACACGGCCGCCAGAAGTTTAATGAATTCAGCATTCAAGGGGCAATTGGCCGTGTCTTCGAGATTGACCAAGGGCATTCTGCATTTTCTGTCTCATCTCCCTCGGCTTATTGGTGAGGCGGCCACGTCAACGCCGCACGTCACCCTCCCTCAGTTTCGTCCTGCACTTCTGACAAGGGAGTTATACTTCATGCTTGATTACCGAATGGAGATGTCTAATCTCAAGCTATTGGCGCCAAGCAAAAAAACTCCACTACTTTCTGATGTTCATCCTGAGGAGTTATCTGTTCAAGAATGTCCATCTATGGTTAGCACTGCATGCCTAGGGGCAACCGCCCCAATAAAGCAGCATGTTCATAGTCGGGCCAGGCCATCTGCCAGGTGGGCCCGTTACCTGAAAAGACATTACAGATCAAGAAGGTCGAAGGTCCAAGTTCGCACCAGGTGGGTTCGGGTTCAAAAAGGTTCTGCTAAGAAGAGGCGGCGGCGTAAGTTTAAGGGCCGTCGATTGTGCACTCGGGGGTCCACTTCTTCCTCCTTCTCTTCCTTTCGTTCATCCTTTCTTCTACTCAGCTCCCACCCCTGGGTGGTGTACCTCCCATCCTCTAATCCAGTTTCTATGATCTTCTCCTCTCTTTTCGGGTCCGCAAACCCCCATTCTTCTTTCTCCACTCATCCGGAGTCTCCAGATCCTCCGTTCTCTCATGATTTTAGGCATCGGCCTATGTCATCCTTTCATCCCACTTTCGGGACTTCTTCTGATCCTTCTCTTCTGGTATCCCCCGGCTCTACTTCTGATCCTTCCCCGACTATGTCGGGTGATTACCCTTTTCTTTCCCCGACCCTGTCGGGTGACCATCGTTCTTCTTTCCCGACCCTGTCGGGTGTCTGTCATTTTTTTTCCCCGACCTTGTCGGGTGATTCTCATTCTCCTTCCCCGACCCTATCGGGTGATTCTAATTCCTTTTCTCCGACTACGTCGGATGATCACTCCTCTCCCTTATCTTTGCCACAATCTTCTCATGGTCTCTCTATTCTTTCCTCCTCACCCTTTCGGAGTCATTACCCTTTTTCTTGCTGTTTTCGAGGCTTTAGCCCGCCTTGATCTCAGTTAATCCCTGGTTATTCTGTACTTGGTTCCTTGTTATCAGGGCCTCAGTGCCTTAACGAGGGAGTTCTAGCCCTCGTCTCTCTTCCTTTTTTATCCCTTCTTCGTCCAGTATGATGTCTACCACTCCTCTATGTCGAGGAATCCAATCCTTTGCTCTCCTTTCATCCTTTATCCTGACAAGCAAGGAAAACAAAGTTCGTGCTCCTCAAAGCTCGATGATCAAAATCGCTTCAAGAGGCCGGTTTCCACGCCATGGATTTGTAAAGGTATCTTTGATTTTGTGCCGAAACATGTTAGCATTGCTATTACTATGTTATTTCTGCACGCGCTTATAATGTTGGTTCCTTAAAACATGGTTGAGTGGCCTTAGGCTTTAGTTAGTTAGCTTAGTCAAAAGAGTCGCTTCTACAGCATCCTTAGGCTGGTGATAACTCCGCGCTGGGAGTCTAGTTTCTTTCCCCGATTGTTGAGGACGACCTTTGAGTATGGATTTTTCACACACTACACGGCAACCCATAGCCGATCTCTCTAGTGCAACATCGTTGCTGCTTTGGCCATACTTTGGGTATGCACAAAGGTCTTTTCTCTTCTCTGCTCGGCCAAGTGCAGGGGCAAGAGATTGATGGATAAGATGACTAACCTAGGCGCTCCCTAATACGAGAGAGGTCTCAAATAGGGGCAGTCTTGACCCTCAAAAGTGAGCTTTCATGCTATATCTGGCCAATAAGGGCTACCAAAATGAGAAAATGAATCAATGCAAAATTATGAATCAAAGGCATGGCAAGAGTGGCAGTACAGTTCCCCGCGGGACGTCATAAGCCCGGTCGCATGCGTGCCTGATAAATATGGGTCTCAAAATCAAAGACACAGAGCCCCGGCGCAACAGGCTATCTCTTTGAGGGGTAGTGCCCTGGAAAGAATTCGAGCCTTGATATCTCCCATCCTGCATGAAGCTTGTCTCCAATTTTTCTTCTGCTTCTCCCTCTTAGGCTGGGTTGTATCCCGGGTATGGCCTTAGTAGGGGCACCGTTCTTTGGAAGTGGTTGGTTGTGGTAAGCCACCATCGCATGCACGCCCTGCTCAAGGGAAGTCTTTAATGAGAGGGGAGGGACGGCGATCCCTGGCCAGTAGTTCGAGCCTGTCTTTGGGTGCTGCGGATTGCTATTTCAAAATCCAAAAAAAAATGAGATATTGTCAAAAATCCAAAAAAAAATGAGATATTGTCAAAAATCCAAAAAAATGAGATATTGTCAAAATGAAAAAAAATGATATTGTCAAAAATCCAAAAAAATGAGATTCCGAAAAATGAAATATTGTTCAAAAAAAATAAATATTTTCAAAATCCAAAAAAATCAAGAAAATTGAAAATTCTAAAGATGTTTATCTTTTACATTTTATTTTGAGGACAGATACGTATCCATTTGCTAAGTGTGCAGGTTGCAAATACTCAGGCATTTCTTGCTACATCTTTGTGCTCTACCTCCTGTCCACATCTTTGATCTGTTCTTTCCTTCTTCGATCCACTCTCTCGATCTGTTCTGAAGCTCATGTCCTTCTCAGCTTTTGTTTGCAATGATCATATCTTTATGAGAGGGCTTTGCCTCACGATTATGAACCTGGCGGTTCTGCTTCATTCTAATCTTGGGTTTTGATTGAAGGGCGTATTTGTTTGTCTTTTGTCCCGCCGTGTCCTTGTCACGTGTTTATGTCCCACCGTGTTGTCCCACACATGTTGTTTTGTCCGTCACCACATGTTGTTAGCTATCTTGTATATGTTGTTAGTCATCCCTTTATGTCCCATGTTCTTGTCCCAACCGTGTGGTCATCCGTCATGTTCTTGTCCCAACCATGTGTTGTCCCACCGCATTGTTGTCTTATCACACCGTGTTCATGCATGCATGTTGTCTGTTCATGCCGTTGCATATGTACTCGTTTGCTTTTGTTATGTTATGTTGCATTGTCTCCCATTTCATTTGATTGCTATGTTATGTCGTGTTGTTTGTCGTTCAGTTAATCGTTATCTTATCTACGTTATGTTTATACTTGCTTGTTTATCATATTTGTCTTATGATGAAAATCCATAAAAATCAGAAAATGAAAATCCAAAGAAGCGTCGTTTCGCCTGTGCAGGTAAGTCAGGTATGGCCTTCTATCCCTATGTCCCTTAGTGCATTATTATATAGTATTATGCTATATTATCTCGAGAACCAGTTGGTTATCTATGTGTTCCAGGATCTGATGTTCCCCTTTAACAAAAACGATGATGATCCAAGTTCATGTGTTTAATCATCGGATAGGCCGTTAGGATGGGAAAACCTGGGGAGGATGGTTCTATCCTGCACGTTGTGGTTGCGGATAGTGTCTTGACTCTGATTCTCCCAGCCTAGCAATATTATTCTCGAGTATTTTATATTTTATCCTTTCTTTGCATTTGTTTTAATGATTTCTTTTATTTTAGCCCAGCATGCATCATACGCATCTTTTGAGCATTCATGACCCATGGTTTGCCTGCTGATGTCCCACCCATAATGGATGATTGTGCATTCATGTCTGAGTAAGAGGAACAAATTCCACTCAGAGTTGGAAGGTTCTCTCTGTTCTGTTCGCCTGGTTTGGTTGACTAAGAGTCCCCGTCTGGAGTTTTAGCTCGTTCCTTTACTTTTTACTGCTTTGCTTTGATCTCCTCATTGGACCGCGGGATTGTGTCCCCCATGAGGTTGGTCTTGCGTTTTTCCTTTTTTCGTTTAGTTAGTTCCTCCAGACAGTGTCGTTTTGGTCTAATCAGCCCTTGTGAATGGTTTAGAGTTTTCCGGAAGATTTCTATCGCTCGTTGGCGAGAAAACGGGTGTCGTTTTACCTTAACGCCCGCTTTTCAGTCCGCTCCGCTTCATCTCCGCTTCATCTCCATGTTCCATCTCGCTTTCGCTTCACCTCCGCTCGCTCCCCTGCAAAGCGGACGTTAAGGAGGGGCATCTGTTGACACCCGTTTTTTGTCGATAAGTTGAGTCATTTCTCTTACTCCCATTTGTTGATGCCTCGAGTTGTCCATTACTCGTTGGGCTATTTCCAGGCAACATCTTTGGGCCTATTTTATGGGTAGCCTCCCTCCCTGGCCGGGTCTGTTCAATTCAGGGCTTAATGGGCCTTGGATTTGCCTAATTTTCACATTTTTAGGAATTCTAAACGTCCAGGCTTGCACGGTCAGTCCCCAGCCGCTCATCACATAGGCGGTTGAATTTGGGCCGTTCATATATTTTTGGATATTTAGCTGATTTTCTGAATTTCCACCGACAAGCTGTAATACGGTCGGGATATAGCCGTTCAACCTCATTGTGCGGTTTGATCTCAGCCGTTCTTCTCCCAGAGTCCTAACATCGTTGATTTTCAGATAATTATCTAATTATCTAATCTATTTTGATTTATCACCGACAGGACATAAGCGGTTGTTCATTGGCCGCTCTTCTGGATGGGAGGTCTACTAGCAGCCGTTCATCTTATGAGAGTCCAACGGCGGTAGTTTCGGTCAGTTCGATGGGTATTTGGATAATATTTTCTATTTATTGAATTTCCACCGATAGGGATGGACGGCCTGGATGTAGCCGCCCAACCTGATGAGAGGTCTATCGTGCGACCGTTCATCTGCCCGATTTCTGAAGAATTAACGGATTTTCTCTCTCATTCGTGGATTTATCCCCAACTTCCCCGAACCATTTCTCCGCGAATATTGAGTCAATTTTGGTGCCGTTTCTTCTGGTTGAAAGATAATTCAATTATCTTCAACTTTTCTTTCATTATCTCGACCTAAAAATGCATAGAAACCTCAAATTCGAGCTAAGATTTTTGGTCGACGGCGAAGCCCTGCTGAATTCTCGAGCGACCCAAGACCAGAGGGAGGCCTTCTACGTCCTTCTAGGCCTCCGGTTCAGGGAGCAACTAGTTTTTAGTTTTTGTTTCAATTAGTCCCATCGCGGGTTTCTTCATTGCATGCATACTTTTCTCTTCTTTCCTACCCACGTTTTTGTCATTCACACAACATTACACACACCCTCCTATGTTTTTTTGACGCCCCTAGGGGTTTAAAACCCCCCAGGTATTCCCCATTCCTTTTGGTTATGTTCATTCCTTTCCGTTCTAGCATTTACTACGCTTCGTAGTGCTAATATTGGGTTTTCTCGTGTTTTCTACATTCCTTTGCAGGTCAGCGACGCACTAGCACGAGGCCCATCCTTTCTGGCCGGCCGGAAAGGGTGGAGGTTGAGCTTTCACATCTTAAGGTGTGGTGGCGTTGGGCGGTTCCATCCTGTCCGTCCTAAGGGAAGTGCGGCTGGTATTGCACCGTTCGTTTTATTCCCGCGGTCGATCCTGAACCGTTCTTTCTCCATCGCACTTCATCCCGCGTTCCACCCAGCACTGACGAGCGGTCTGTCGAGCGGCCGCGCATCCTTAAGGCGGTTCTTCACGGGCCGCTCATCCCTGCAGTGCTGGTTAAAGGCGAGTGTCTCCCTTTTCTTTCCAAGGTACGGCGTGTTCATCACGTTCGGAGCCTTGGTGGCGATCACACACTCACATCCCTCTATCCCTTCTACTCCCGTTTGGTTTACTCTCATATTCATATTAGTAAAGGGATTTGAAGGGAGTTCTAAGCCGGTGTGGAGAAGGTAACCATTTCCTACCAACAGCTGTGAATCAGCGGATTGTAGGCAAGCTGTGAGACCCAGCCGTTTAAGCTGTGTATCAGCGGAAGCCACACTCTGGTTGGAGTGTGGGGTGGATGTAGGTCAGTAGACCGAACCACCTAAAATCTCGTGTCGTGTGGTTGACTGCCTTTCTGTGTGAGCTTGCCGTTCATCATCTAGATCGCTTCCGCCTGTGTATTTCCTAACAATTGGTTAGGCCGTGCAACTCAGCAGTCTGAGCAATTATTCTTTGAGCGAGTTATTATAGTCTCATATATTTTGAATTTGGAAAAAAAGTTTTTAAAGGATCCATTCACCCCCCCCCTCTGGATCCACGTTTGGTTCAATCCTTGCGTCCAACAATTGGTATCAGAGCGGGTTATCTGCACAGAGGATCCAACGACCTGCAGATCTGGTCCTGACTCTTCTAGACGCATTCTGCTTTATCTGATTGATTTGTGCTTATCATCTGATTTGTATTTGATTGAGATGGTTGAAATTCCTCAGTACACTGGTTCTGAATTTTATCGTTGGTTTGGTAAATTCAGAGATTACGTTCTTTCTGTTAACTCTGATCTTTAGATACTTATTGCACACAGTCCGCATGACATTCCAAGGGACAAATCCCAATGGAATGCTTCAGACCGACTGAAGTATTTGAAAATCAAAAGGCCCTGGAATTAACAAGAAGGGCAATAGAGGTTAAGCGATTTCCATTTATTGCTAAGTGCAGGAGTGCTACTGAAATAATCAACAGGATAACAGCTAACTGTGAAGAAGATAAAGTCAAATGCTTGATGGCCAGAGGCAACAACAGTGATCAGACAGAAGACTCATCTTCACAGGTAAATTCTGAAACATACGAAATTAATTTTGAAGATTTGGTTATTCTGCATGAACATTTGATTGAGAAATATGAAAAAGTTAAATTGAAAAAGAAGAAGTTAAGAAAAGAGAAAATTGCTGAAGTTACATGCCTTAGAGCTGAGAATGAGAAGTTGAAATCTGAAATGAAGAAGAGATCAGAAAATGCTTGTGATAAGTGCTTTTTAATGAAGAAATTAAATGACAGTATTCAATCAGATCTTATATGGCAAGAAGAATTGATCGACTCCTTAAGAAAATGAAGATCTGCTAAACAACAAAAAGGAGCATGAAAAGAGTAAAGAAGAATCTGAAAAATTAAAACTGGAAAATGAGAATCTGAAAGAACAGAATAAAAGGCTAATGGTTCTTAACATAGTTCTGTCTGAAAGACTGCTCACATTTGAAAAGGGAAAATCAATTTTGAAAGAAAAAGAAGCAAATGATGAAATGAAGTTAAGACAGGAGAATGAATCTTTGAAAAGTCTAAATGATGGTCTGAATCAACAGGTTATCTCCTGTGAAAATGATATTGCTTCTTTGCAAGCAGAAATTGAAGATCTAAAAAATTCCCTTTCGAAGTTCGTTAAGGGAAAAGATAACTTGAATAAACTTCTTGGCTCAAATGTTAGTTTTCAGAAAGAGGGTTTGGGGTTTAATCCTGTTAATAAGAAATTTAATGTGAAGAAGAATTCCACTATCTTTGTAAGAAGCTCGGAACAGGAAAAGCCTTCTAGTTCATCTATTTTTCAGTTTACTGTCAAGAAAATAGAAAATTCAATTAAAAATCTGAAAAAGAATCAAAAACAGAAAAAGAATGTTAGTTTAAATAAATCCAAACATGTTTCTGCTTTTCCTGCGCATGTTGTTCATGACTCTCACACACATTCACATGCACATGTCATAAATAAACCTGTCACAACAGTGCATGTTCACAATAAAGAATTACATGTTATTATTGTGGCAAAAAGGGGCATGTTATGGATGACTGCACAGTCTTGTTGAATGATGAAGTAGGTGCATGTAAATCTGCCAACACAGTTAAAAATAAATCTGTGAAAAGGTCTGATAGAGATATTTCTAATGCATGCTTTTACTGTGGCAAAAAGGGTCATTATATGCATAACTGTCATTTAAAGAAACAAGAAGATCAAAATTTCAGAAACAGTTATGTAAAGAAGCATGTTAGGAAATCTCAAAATCAGAGAGTTAACTGTTTTAACTGTGGAAAGTTTGGGCATACTTCATCAAATTGTTGGTTTAATAAAAACAATGCATTTCATCCTGTTCATGTGAATAATTCTGCATTTAGGAGAACTCAGAATACTGCATTCATATATAAACCTCCTATATGCAATAACTGTGGAAAATTAGGACATCTTCCTTATGAATGCTTTTGGTTGAATGGTTGGAATAACTGGAGAGCACTAGTGTGGGGTGCTACTCATTCTGTTGGACCCAAGAATCCTTGGGGTCCAACATTGTTCAAATAACTCTTTGAGTGCAGGTGTGTTCCTGTGGAGAAAATAAAAATGAAGATTGAATAAAATGGGACACACAAGGTCAGTAGTTTAATGTTTTTGCTTTCATGCTTTCAGTTGATTAAATAAAAGCTTCTGTGAAAGAATTTCTGTCAAGGTCTCTTAGTTTAATGTCTGTGTTTTTGAATGTTTTGATTTAATTCAGTGTTGCATTTAGTCTGCATTTCATATTAATCAGTTGCATAACTGAGTAGTTGCACGATTGTGTACAATGGATGAATATGTCGGCTGTCGATTATTACTGCTGTCTGTGAGTAGAACTGAACTTGCTTTGGACTATTCTACAGTAACAAACTGTCTGTTCTGATCTGATATGATGCATTCAGTGAGGGGGAGTCAATGCAATATAATTCCATGATGTCTGCTGAATCTGTCTGCTGTTGTGAAATTTATAAGTTGTTGAACTGTCTGTTGTTGCCATTTCTATCTGCTGCAATTGGATCATGATCTAGAATAGAATTTGGTTGAGATTGTAGCAAAACACTCTGGATGTTCAGCTCATTTCTGTATCTCTGAATTCTGTAACTTCTTTGGAATGAATTGAGCTCTGCAAGTCTGTTAGCTGTGCTTTCTCAGATTTCTTTTCGGCCATTCCAGTGTCAACCGTTTCATTCTTGTTGAGTCTCTCAATTCCTTCATATACTTTTCAATTGTTTCTGACTCAATATGATTCTAAGTGTTCTGTTCAGGGGAGTAATCTTAAAAGTTCTTAACTTTGCTGATCATTTGATGAAATGATATTCTCCTGAAAACCAGAAACAATTCCCTAATATTACTGTTAATGAAAACTGTTGATAGAAAAGAAATTAAATCTATCCTTGAAGCTCAAGAATTGACCATCAATGCAATTACAATGTCCTTAAACCACTTTGAATTTGAAAATCTAATTCACTTCTTGAGATCTGAAAATCATAAGTAATAGGACATTGACTGAGCAGAAAATTGCTTTCTTATATTGACTATAAATAGTTTTCTGAATAAAATCTGATATGAAAAATAGAGAATACGTCGTGAAATGAAAATTTTGTGAAAAATGGCAGAGCAATGGCTATTTTCTGAGAAACTGATCATCTAGACCAATGAAGCCTAGAGATCATGTCATGAAGAAAATAAGTTAACTCTGTTCAAAATTTGAAGCATGAAGGTAGATTACACTGAGTAACCAGGGAGTCCGATGTCTGATAAATATGTCTCCTTGAGTAAAAAGGTGTGATCATACTAGAATGCTCAATAAAAATGAAATTAAAAATGATGAGAAAATGGTTGACTCTGTAAAAATTTCAGAAAATTCTAAAGCTGTTTGTTTTGAATATAAGGAGTGTTTTTGAACCACAAATGTTCATTGAAAATGATGTGTAAGATCAACGGTAAGTGGATTAAATGAGTATTTTAGTAAATCTAGTTTAATTTCATTGTTTTTGCATAAAAGGTTAAATTTAAAAGCTATCGAGAAACAAGATTTAATGGCTTAAAGTCATAGTTTTCATACGTTTTCATATAAAGGGGTTGGTTGAAGGTAAAAGGACAGAGTTGTCATTTCTGTAAATGATTGGTAAAGTTATTTCTTTTACCCATCTTCGTGTTATTTTTTTTAAACCCCATTTTCGTGTCATTCTTCATATCTACCGCTTTCGATTCTCCCGCGTCGAAGTCCTCCCTTCATTGTGTCTCTCTACTCTTCTCCACCAGAATCCCTATCTCAAGATCTCATTCTCAGGGATCCATACCGTGCCCTGTCACTCTCACCACGTCGTTCAATACCCTTAAGTTTCTTTTCCGTTCATCCCTCCATGGCTTCTCCGGCCGTAGAAGGTCTCGAAAAGCACACATTGGCAGAAGAGCAAGAGCAAGAGCAAAGTGATGTGGAAGCACAGACAGAGGTTGTTCAGTCGCGAAAAAGGATTAGAACAAAGCGTCTGGCTCATAAAAGAAATAGAGATGACATGCAAAGAGGAAAGGCTCCAAAAGAGGAAAAAAGGGTTTCTGAACCCGCTGCTAAACGACAGCGCACTTCTGAAGAAGACATTGGGGATACGGGAACTTCAGTAAGTGGGTCTGTCAAAATTATATTTCCTCGCTTCGTGGATTTTCATGATAAGGAAATGTTGGAAGCTTTCCCAGAATTAATGAGTATGGTGAAATTTCAAAAGTGGAAAAAGTTCATGGGAAAACACAAGGTGTTTTACCCAGCTCTCATGTCAGAATTTTATAGAAATCTGAAATTTTATTCTGATAAAGCTGAGATTCAATCAAGAGTAAAGGGGGTAGATATTATGTTGAATGGACATGTTCTTCATAAAATTTTTAGAATACCTGAAGAAGGTGCTCTCGAGGAAGATTTTGAATATGATCCACTTGAGGCATATTCTGTTTTAACAGATAAGCCATGTGATGACACAGACTATAGACAGACTAAGTTGTGCTATTTTAATGCAAACAAGTTCTCTCCACTTAAGAGACTTGTTCACCACATGCTTACTTCAATAATCACACCTCAAGATGGAGGAAGAGGTAGAATTACTGAAACTCAAGAGGTTCATATTATTCTGTCTATTCAAACATATTAAAGTCTGTCTTCCAAGCATCATAATTCAGATTATTGGCTCTTGTAAAGAATCCAAAAGACACCTACCATATGCAGCACATTTGACTGTTGTCTTTAAGAAGTTTAATGTGCCTTTGGAAGGTGAGGAAGTCAAAGAAGTATCAAAAGTAAATATCTATAATATGGACTTCATTAAGAAATTTATGAAGTTAAAGATTCAGAGAGCCCCTTTGGTCGTAGAAAAAGAACAAACGGATGAGCCATTTTCTAGGCCTAGCATGGCAGCGACTGAGAAAGAATTTGAACAGCCTTCTGTGGAGATTCAGGAAGAGGCAGAGAAACAACCAGAGAAAGAGTTTGAACAGCCAGCTGAAGCTGTTTCTGAAGTAAGAGTTGTCTCTGAAGAAAGAGAGGAAACAAGTGTTAGACAAGAACCTGAGTAACATTCTATAGTGCCTGAAGAAGTTCAATTTGAAGCAGCTCAAATAGAAGAAGATGTACCCCCACCAGATGTTGATATTCAGGGGGAGAAATTAGAAGTAACATCAGTTGATCATGCTGAAATAGTGTCAGCAGCTGAGAAAGTTTTTGATGATACCATGGATGAACAGCAAGCACTTGAACAAGCTGGAACACTTCCTACAGAGGAACATATAAATGATTCAGAGATGGAGGAAGAAACTGTTCTAGATGAACAACCTATTGTTGAAATGTTTGATGAAATCATGAAACAAGTAGCCGATAAATTTATAGAAGAAATTGTTGACATAGTCATTGAAGAACAGGAAGAGACTTTACAGGCTGAAATAACTCCTGTTGTACAAGAAGAAATTCAAGAAGCACGGATAGAATTAGAAGAAGAACATTCTCCTGTACAACAGATGGAAGAAAAAAGAATGGAAGAGGAAACAGAGGAAGAAAGAATTGCAGAGGACATAGAAATGCATGAAGAACAAACGCTGAGTGAGTTGGAAGAACAACACAGAGCAGAACAACAAGTAATGATGGATTTAGATCAGCAAATAGCCCAACTCACAGATCGGGTAGAGCCTGAGCAACAGCAGCAGCATTCTGAACAGATAATTCAAGATGAACAGCATGGCACCCAAGAAGTTCCTAGACAAGAGATTCCTCCTTATGATGAACCAGCTACAACAACACAAGCCTCCAGTTCATCTGACCCACACTTGGCCAATTTAATGATGCAATAGTTTAGTATTGTAAACTCCTCATTGATACAGTTAAGACTAGCTGTTGAAAGACATGATACCAAGCTGGATGCAATAAGATTGGAACAGAAGAACTTATCTGTTAAAATTACCAGCATTTCTAATGGAGTACAAGCATCAATAGTATAATTGGGTAACATATATACCAAATTGGACATGGTACAAGAGAGAGTGCAGTACCTGTCTGCAAATTTTCGAACTATCGTTTCTGAACAAAGTACCAGCTCTTCTATCTTTATAGCTGAGGTCCACAGTCAACAGACCACTCAATTGGATAATGTTGCTACTATAATACAGTCTTGGTTTTCAGACCTCACAGCTTCTCTCAAAGAAGTAGAAGCTCAAGTCAAAGCCACAGATCAGAAAATTATAGCTAAACTTGCAGCTATTGGGACAAAAATTGATAGGCTGCCACAAAATTTCCCTCGAGCGGTCCCTCTTCCAGAAAGAGGTGGTCCGGGCCGAAGAAGCGATAGTCCAACTAGAGCAAGCGGCAGTCCCAGTATAGGCAGAGGTGGTTCTACTAGCAGAGGCAGAGGCAGAGGCAGAGGCAGCTCTACCAGAGTCAGGGCAGAGCCCGTGCACTAGCCTTTGTAGACACTTGATTTTATGTTCCTCCTCATTTGATTTCATGTACTCCCCTATTTCTTTTTGATAATGACAAAAGGGGAGAGATTTTGTATGAGTCATGTACAGTCATGCTTCTGCTTGAAAGGGGGAGAGAATTTAAAGGGGGAGCTTTGGAGAATTCATTGGATATATCTGTGACTGTATGTTGTAACTGATGACATGTTGATGAATATTGCTGTGATCTGATCTGATGAACTCTGGAAATGCATTGACAGACAAAAGACATTTCTCTATTGTACACAATATAGGTGCATTTTGTTTAGGTGCATTGACATATAGTTGTGTCTTAGTGTCAGATGTCTTTTGTGATTGCTTTGAATGCCTTGTTTTATCTTTACTTCATGTACTGTGTTGATAAATGAAATGAAGTGAAAGATTTTTTGTCTGATCAAGTGCATATTGTTTTTGAAATTGAATGATTGACTGTATGAATAAATGAACATGACTCATAGGTTGTCATCATCAAAAAGGGGGAGAATGTTGAATTTCTGGTTTTGATGATGACACACTATGAATCATGTCTGTGTTGAAATACTTGGTTGATTCATGGTCTGTGTTAAAGTGCTTGACTGATTCATATGATAAGTCGTTTTAATAGGTTCATCAAAAATATAAACTAAGTCAGGTTAATGCATACACAGAGTCATTTAGTCATTTCATCAAATAGGTTGCATACATGAGCATTTCTGTTCTTAAGGTCGGTGTCAAGTCCTCATCAGGTCGGTGCATGCATCAGACATGGCTAACTAAGGTCCGTGCATTGTCACGGTCGGTGCTAGCCTGTTCTGCATTGTGCATAAAGGTCGGTGCAAGTTTAGGTGTCAAAGGCTCAAGGTCGGTGCATACTCGAAGTCGATGCACGTCTTCACTAGCAGCATATCAGGTTAGTGCATGCTTTGTATCGCACATAACCAAGGTCGGTGCATACTTGTCTTATGCATGTTTCAGAAGTTCGTCACTGAGGTCGGTGCTAGCATTAGTTAGTATGCACAAGGTCGATGTTAGTTGCATCTTCCATCAAGTCAGGTCGATCTTAGTTGCGTCTTTCACTAAGTAAGGTTAGTGCTAGTAGCATCTCATGCATACTTAAAGTCGATGCTAGTAGCATCTCACGCATACTTAAGGTCGATGCTAGTTGCATCGCTCATGTAGTGAGGTCGGTGCTAGTTACATTGTCTACATAATCAGGCCGATGCAAGTTACTTTGTCAGCATATAGAGTTGTGTAAGGGTCGGTGCAATTCATTGTCTCATGCATACTTTGCATCGCGCATGACTAAGGTCAGTGCATGTCGTTACTAGTAGCATATCAGGTCAGTGCACATTTTGCATCAAGCATATATATAAGGTCGGTGCATGTTTTGCTGAACGCATGCAATGGTCGGTGCTATCCTGTTTTCTTCATGAACTAAGGTCGACGTTAGTATGTACTAAGGTCGATGTTAGTATGCAGAGTCTTGCATCTGAAGTCTGTGCTATGTCGAATAGCTCATGAACAAAGGTCAATGCAAGGTTTCTTATCTTCTGTACAAGGTCAAGGTCTAGGTCGATGCCAGTGGTTCTGTCATGTTAAATTTCACAGAATTCTCTGTGTTCTGTCTGCTTGACCTATTCATGACCATCGATCATTTTTCTCTCTCTACAACATGTCTGCATAATTAAGTCAAATACATTGTGATTACTTCAATATGCCTGCAAGGTGTTTGACAAAAGGTATTTTACTAAAAGTGCAGGAACTTAAGGATGCGCGTGATCCAATAAGTGGCGTGTGATCCCAGGACGTCTTGTTAACCAAGATCCTGGCATGTGGCCAACCCAACTCAGATCTCAACGAACCTTTGGGCGGGAAACATGGTTTCCACAAGCCTTTCTGCCAGTGGCTTATAAAAGGGGGCAGATCGCCCAACTTCGAAGAATCAACACTGGACAATACTGAAAAAAGGTAGAACTGAAGAAAAAGAAGAAGTGCAGACAGAGAGATAGTGTTGCAGAGAGCAGAAGAGAGCTAAGCTCGGAGAGATTAGAGGAGATCGTAAAAGAGAGTGAGAACAGCTCAGATCTACTGGTGAGAGAAGGTCAGTCCACCTATTCAGTAAGATCGTGAGAGAGATTTGAAAGGAGAAATAAAAAGGAGTGTTGCAGAAGCAGAGCATCGTGTCCAGAGCTCGAAGAAGGAAATTGAAGGCGTCTCTGACAACTACTAGATCAGATCTAGTGTTGTCTGCTATCTACTCTATACAGAGCTACATTTGTGCTTAGATTCAGATCTGTCTTTTTATTCTCTGATCTATTGTTCTTTCTTCGTTTGTTTAAGCTGTGTATCAGCGGTGGCATAAGCTGTAAGGCCCAGCGGTTTGAAGCTGTGTATCAGCGGTGGCATAAGCTGTAAGGCCCAGCGGTTTGAAGCTGTGAATCGGCGGTGGCATAAGCTGTAAGGCCCAGCGGTTTGAAGTTGTGAATCAGCGGTGGCTTAAGCTGTAATGCCCAGCGGTTGAAGCTGTGAATCAGCGGATTGTAGGCAAGCTGTGAGGCCCAACCGTTTAAGCTGTGTATCAGCGGAAGATACACTCTGGTTGGAGTGTGGGGTGGATGTAGGTCAGTAGACCGAACCACCTAAAATCTCTTGTGTCGTGTGGTTGACTGCCTTTCTGTGTGAGCTTGCCGTTCATCATCTAGATCGCTTCCGCCTGTGTATTTCCTAACAATTGGTTAGGCCGTGCAACTCAGCAGTCTGAGCAATTATTCTTTGAGCGAGTTATTCTAGTCTCATATATTTTGAATTTGGCAAAAAAGTTTTTAAAGGATCATTCACCCCCCTTCTGGATCCACGTTTGGTTCAATCCCTGCGTCCAACATCATAGCTATGTTGCTGGCATAGCTCGCGAGATACACCCGAACAAAACTCCCACACTTCACACACAATGTGTTTAACGATCTCTAACCATAGGGATACTAGAAAGTTCTTCCTAACACTTCATGGATGCTCGAATTTTTACATTTGCATGAGGGGTAATCGTGAGGAAAAAGCTGCCCGCCCTCTTTGTTAAGAAAAAAAAAAGGGTGGAATGTGAATCTAAGTAGCCAGGAATCCCCATTGAGACATATGCGGAAACTCGCGTCAAACGGTGAAGTCCATAATAAAATCATA
Source organism: Amorphophallus konjac (assembly GCA_022559845.1). Taxonomy (NCBI): domain Eukaryota; kingdom Viridiplantae; phylum Streptophyta; class Magnoliopsida; order Alismatales; family Araceae; genus Amorphophallus; species Amorphophallus konjac. The sequence continues at coordinate 148,849 of JAHNEJ010000890.1, read as the reverse complement.
ATAAGGGATGAATCCTAGTAGCCGGGAATCTCCATTGAGACATATGAGGAAACTCGCGTCAAACGGTGAAGTCCATAATAAAATCATAATAAGGGATGAATCCTAGTAGCCGGGAATCCCCATTGAGACATATGAGGAAACTCGCGCCGAACGGTGAAGTCCGAAATTAAGAATAAACAAGAGGGTTGTGCGAAGCTACCGAAAATCGAGAACCCCAATTGTATGTGTAGATGCTAGGGTAGTACTCTAGTGTTATTTAGAACATCTGCGTATCCGTATGCCTAGGATTCGCTGCTCACATATTTGCACTCACTCCACGGAGAATAGTCTTGGGTGTAGATTGTGATCTACGCTATATATATTTCCTATGCAGTGTCCTCTTTACGAATTCACATCTCCCTTAGTTGTGCTCCGTGAGCCGCACTCTATCCATGAATACGGGCGATGTCCTTATCCTATCCCCGATATAGGGGAGCTATTCTATATACCTAGCTTATGCTTACGGTCGATGATTGCCTGCATGCTCGCATGAATAAAAAGACACACATAACACTTTTCAAATGGGCTGCACCCGCAGGCTCCGCTCATTCGTCCCTCATTCGCGTCACCTACGGGTGGGGGGCATTTGTTGACACATGAAAAATAACAGTAATAATAAATGATATATATGGAATATACGTATATAAAAATGACATACATATATACATATATATTGATAATAATAATAATAATAAAATAATAATAATACAACAATAATAAGGCAAAAATATTTTATTTCTGCTGAAATATCCTATTTTTGCTATTTCTTGTTTTCCAGAATAAAGAAGAGGACAAGGAAGCATAAAAGGGCTGGAAGTGCACAAATGGGCCAAGGTGGGGCTCAAATGGGCCAAGAAGTGAGCGAATGGGCCAAAGAGGGACAGGAACCGACGACCAGGCCACTTGACCCGGCTGCCAGGTGCGCCTCCTGCCACCGGGTGAGCCTTCCGCAACGTGCCACCGTATCAAATGAAGCACCTGCCTGTGGACGTCAAAAAAAAGAAGAAGAGAAGAAAAGGAACGTTCCTGCGGCACAGACGTCTCGACACCCCGAGAGCAAGTCGAAGACGAAAGGCCGAACAAACCCCATACCTCCTCCAAGCAGGACGAATATATACTCGGCGCTCCGCCACCCAACGAGAAGCCCTTCGGGCAGAAGAGATGGTCGCGGCTCTCCAGTCGGCATTGCCGAATGCCGAATCAGAAGAAACTCGGGAATGCAAACACATGTTCGGCACGCGCTGGAAATCACTCAAAGTCTTGAACCGGGACTCGAGGCTCTGAACAAAAGCCCCGGGGGCTTGACGCCACAACTAAAACAACACGGGAGGGCAGGCGTCCATCCGAATCACCGCTAAGCCGGGAAGAAATCTAATGGGTCTTAAACCGGCGTGGCTACACTTATACAGCCTTAAACCGGCGCACCCGCTTTCAATAGCTTTAAACCGGCGCTCCCCATTCATGCTGCTAATCCGGCGCGCACAACCCCGCGCCGGTTTAACCCCAAAGCATCCCATCACAACTCCGGTCCCCTGATTCCTGCAAACGGCATGCCGAAGAACTACTTAAAATGGCAAAGTTCCCGCTTCAAACCAATGGGCAATCGACTATAGACCAAGAATGGGAATTTTCGAGCTCCGCTCTAGCCAGCCCATCCCCTTCGGTCACCGTCGACCAATCTGGTGGAGGCAGCTTCCCGACTCTACGAATCCCTCTACCTGCAGGCCACTCAACAACGTCGGATATGAAGCAGGAGAAGAATGAAAGCGACGGGGGCATTGAACTTCAGAGGGCTTCTTCCCCATCTTGACGGATATATATATCAAGAGAAGAACGACAAAGAAGGGGGCTCGAGGAGAGAGTCAGAAGAAAAAAGCTGAGAGAAGAAAAGAAGAAAGCTGAGGGAGAGAGTCTGGTTCAGCTGGGAGTTCCCTCAGAAGAAAAGAAGAAGCCCCGTTCCTGCGCCTGCTAGGTGAAGAAGAAGAGAGATTGAGTGTGAGAGGAGAGAGGTGAGCTCGGAGGGGGAGGAGCTTGTGCTCCATTCCCTCTCCCCCACCGGTGTATCTCCTTCTTCCCCCCTTCAATGTATTTCCCTTCCCTTCGGGGATGAACTATCTTGTATTTAAGCCTCCCCCCTTTCTGGTGGATGAATAAACAGAGGGTCTTTTGTCAAGCTCGGTGTTCTTCATTTAGCCTCCTTTTTTTCTCGTCTTCTACTCATCTAGGGCCTTTAGAAGCCTACCTCTCCGTGGCATGGCCTTCTAGGGAGCCTGTATGAAGGATGAATATTCATGGCCTTCCATGGCGAACATCCGTCCCGCTGGAGCTATCACGAAGTCACTACCCATGAACTGCTAGAACCCCTTGAAGGCTGGTCTCGGGGCTTCTGCGTTCAACTATGGGACACCGGACTGCCGTTAGGCCACTCCGAGTTTTTGGGATCGTCCCGGAGTATTTCGTTGACAATCCCTTATTTCGCCCCAGCCAACCTCAGTCTGGGGAAGGTGCTACCCAATTTTTGTCAGGAGCAAGAGCACACAGAGCAAACGAATGAACCACTCTCTGGGGACGAAAGCAGCATGTGTTTGAAGCCTCTGAATCAAGCTGAACCTCCAAGCTCCTGCACAACTAACTCCTCTGAACAAAACACTTGAATCTTCATGCTAAGTCACCCTAACAAACGGTTAAAATATCTAAACTTCCTCTCTACAAATTTAATCCACCAATTGGGTGAACAAACTAATCAACTTGCAGGTGAAAGAAAAAGAAAAAAAAGCAAGAAGCAAAGAAAACCTCCCGAGAGCTATTCCGGCGCGCTCCTAATCCGGCGTGGTACCCCCCCCCCCCCCGCGCCGTTTTAGCCCTACACTCAAAAACCATTCTATCCCCATGGGTCCTAAACTGGCGCGGCCTGGGCGCGCCGGATTAACCTTCTATATGCGCACCGGATTAACCTTCCTTGGGGCGCGCCATTTTAGCCACTTCTTTCACCTTGGGGCGCACCGTTTTAGCCACTTCTTTCACCCTCGCGTGCCGTTTTAGCCATTTCTTTCACCTTCGCGCGCCGTTTTAGCCTTCTCTTTCACCTTCACGCGCCGTATAGCCCCTGTTATAATCAAATTTTTATTCCGGGGGCGGAGTTCGGGCTTCACACTTAACAATTCGCTTCCCCGGACTATGCGTGAAGAGAAAAGCAACGATGCCCCATGGGATCGGACGTGGACCTCGGGGATCCCGATATGGCCATAGTCTGCAACCACCTCGGACCAATAGTCCATCAACTTGACCCACTTCTATCGGGATCCAAGCCCGCAATCCCATTAAACTTGCCGTACTTGCGGCAGACATTCGTACGGTTTTGTCGTCGTCTTCGATGCTTCAAATGCGGGCTCTCATCCGAACAATGAATGGTCCGTTAGAGACCGACATATATATACCGGGATCTAATCTCGCACCCACATTAAACTTGCCGTACCTACGGCAGACATCCGTATGGCTTTGTCGTTGTCTTCGACGCTTCAAATGCGGACTCTCATCCGAACGACGAATGGTCCGTTAGTGACCGACATATATACCGGGATCTAATCCCGCACTTGCATTAAACTTGCCGTACTCACGGCAGACATTTGTACGGGTTTATTTCCGTTTACGTCGTGCCTTCAATACGGATCTTTGTCCGAACATAAAGTGGTCCATGAATGACCAACAAAATCTGAATGGAACGAGACGGCTCTCGTCTTCCCCGAACCCTACGGGTGGGAATATCAATAAGACCTTCGTGAGTCACGTTTGGACCTCGGGTTCGCCCCAACCATGGTCATTGCCTGACCCACATCCCAGGCCTATAGCCAGCTATCTCTGTACACGTCTTTGTTTTGGAATGTAGTCCCGGGACACTTTCCCGCTGCCCCTCGGCACCGAAAATATTAACGATGCCCACGCAAGCCTCGTTTGGACCGCGGGAGGCGCCCCCGGAATGGTCCTGACCCGATCTCGCACCGGGCCAATAAACTTGCTGATTTCCGACCACTCTAACCGATATTCAACAGAATGTCTCCTATCCCTTTGAACAATAAATTTGCCGTACCCTGGCATACATATGCTCCGATTTTCCCCGTGACGATCACGATTTTCTGAAGCCGGACGCTCGTCCGAATATCAAAATGGTCCCTTAAGTGACCGACATATTCCGAATGCTTGCTTCCCTAGACATCGGACTTTCCGACTGATTCGAGACCGTTATCGGCTTGCTTCTCTCGATATAGTTTCTGGCCATGAGGCCCTGATTCCCGGCGATTAATCAAGGGTGTTCCCCTCTCCGAGGGGATGTAAATGACGCCGTGACCTTTACGGCACGACGGGTTTTGGTCCCGACACGAACTACACAATCGTCTGATTAGTCAGATCGAGCGCACAATAAATCGTCACCTAGGTGACTGGCACGCCCACGCACTTAATAAACCCAATAAACAAAGATCTAAATAAAAAGTGCGTCCACACTGCCTTTATAAAAGGCCTTGGTCTTCGAAGAGGCGGGCTCTCTCTGGGCAGCAGATAAAGAAGAAAAAAACCAGAGCAACAAGAAGAGAGGCAACCAAAGGGAGAAAAGAGAGATCGAGCAGGGGTACAGAGGGGGATCTGGAGAGAGCGGTACCAATCCCAGGGGCAGAAGCCAACGGAGAAAACAAAAAGGGGAAAGAGGGAGCGGGAAGAGTAGCAAAAAAAAAAACAAGGAGAGTGCCAACGATCCGCCAGAGGTGAAGAGCTCCGTTCCTACTGAAGAAGGTGGGTCTCCACCGGTCAATGCCCCATGGGACTATAATTCCCCTCCCTGTTTCTCCCTGAAATTTATTTTGTATCACTATCGTGTATTATTTCTTTTGGTTGGAATAAAAGGAAGGAGCCCATGCTTAATTGGATATATTGATCTACTGTTCCTTTACCCCTTTCTACTCTTCTTCGTGGGTTTACAGAAATTAAACGGATGATATGTTCTTCCTGATTTCTTCATCGTTGTTTTCCCATACCTATCGTTCTTCTCTCTCCATGGGTTTAACGATGCTCGGAGAACTCCAGTGGTGATCAATCCTCTCGGTCAGGGCCGGGGATTTGCTATTTTCTTCCCAAATATGATCTCTGGCTGCCTAAATGTGTGAGAAATATAGTGAATAATGGATTCTGTACGAAGCGGAGCTGTACCCTTGCTGCCCATTTTCTGGGCTACAGATATTCTGTATTTCACTCATTTCGGGCTCATAGCATCACCCTTGTTTTGGCCCAACGTCCCGTCCGTATCCAGAGGTTCATCCATACTTCTCAAAGTGTGATCTCTAGATGTTCGCAAGGGGTAAATAAAATTTTTTTCGTTGTTTAATTTCCCTTTTTCCGGTGCTCTGTTTTTTCTGCTTCGCATCGGTTTAGCAGAGTGAGACGGCGGCCAGGGAAACACTGGCCACCGTGTCCATTTTGCTCCAGCCACCGGATCATGTATTTCCCGCTCATTTTATAATGCCGCCGTCTTACCCACCTTTCCTAGCCGCCGCCTCATCTGGTGGCATTTTGCATGAATATATGCATATGTGCATTGCCACCACCCCACCCGCTATATTGGCCGCCGTATCACCCGCTATATTGGCCGCCGTGTGCATGCATTAGGTTCCCAATTTCCAAGCCGCCGTCTCACCCCATTGTGTATTTTCCGCCGTATCACTTCATCCGTGTATGAAACCCATCTCAGCCGCCGGAGCTATTGTCCATTGTGCTACACATGTCCCATGTCAATTGCCGCCGCACCACCCAAGTATACCAGTCATTAGCCTATACGATCCTCATATATGTGGTAGTGCATGCCCAAACAAGCCATCACGCCATCAGGTTATATAAAACCCTCCCAACCGCCGTATGTGTACAGGAGGTCACCCAAATGGGCCCAAATGCCAGCCACTCCACTATATATATACAAATAACATGCATGCATATGACATGGGTATATAAATTGAGTGGATTTATACATGAAACCCCACCATACATGTGCCGCCGTCTCGTTCCCTTCAGCCCTTTACCCAGTCACCAGCCCACTTGGTATCATATATATATATATATATATAAACACATTTGCATCAACTGGCCGCCGATTCACTGCTTCTAGCCGTCGGGTCATTGGGCTTGGCCGCCGTATCACCTGTTTCATCCGTTTTCCAAAACCGATCTTCCTCCTGGCATACCCTACCCTTGGCAGGGGCCTGTTAAACTCCCCAACATGGCTCCTCATCGGGGAATGGGCACAGAATGATCATTGTTTCCCTTGCTATACAAATAATCGGATTCTTCCTACCACTCCCTGGGTGGATATTAAGTTACTCTTCATGAGTATATAACACCCCAATCTCCCTAAACCCATCGGCCTATGGCTATACGGACACTTCCTGGAGTCCTTATGTATATGCCGTGACGGTCCTCGGGTTAATATAGTCGGCAATCATAGTTCATGACCCTTGGATAGTGCGGGTCTCCCAATGGGAACGTCCCCGGAGATTTGCCATCCACTACAGGTCCAGGCTGTTATTATAGCATGCCCGATTCTTGCGGAGTTCGTCTCAGCCCTTTGTGGACGAACCTCCTATATGCATCCCCCGATACATCCTAGGGCGGGGGAGATGCTGCCGAAGTATTCTTAGAAATCGGAGTTTCGTTCCCCACTCCGCATCGGGTCTTCCTCGGCTTTCCGCTCGGTTTTCACCTCTTGTGGGGGTCACGGCCTCACGGCTACCCATGCCGAATTATGAGAGCAAGGTGCCCCATAAAGAGAATAAACAAATAAATAAGTGCCGCTCCCCGGCATATATTGTCCCAGTTACATGTGAACCCGCCAAGGCGTAGTCATGCTGGTTCTGATAAACCCATATGCATGTGCTGCATTAATAAGGACGGTTCCATAATGAAAAGGCAAACATGAATTGACAATCTCATGAGTGACTGAGATCGTTCCTTCATCGAGCATGAGGTACGGGAGTGCCGTCTAGGCATGACCGTCTTTCTGGAGACCGTCTCGACACTTCGTGGATGAGTCTCCTATATCCTCCCCAACATTCTTCGGGACAGGGGAGGTGCTGCCAAAATTTTATTTGAATTTGTCGAATAAATATGTGAATAAATTATTAAATAAAATAATAACAACATAATCTCAAACAACCCGCACTAAGTCAAAGCCGATTCCCACACACATTTCCAAATAAGGGAAGCAACTCCCATCTGTATATCCGCTCGTACCTAATTGCATGAACATATGCACGAGTGCTTGCATTTCCCGATTCTATGGTATATAAAATGGTGATTTGCAGAAAGTCAGATTAAGTCCGTCTGGAAGCTATCACCAAGCGTGAGGTGGGTTTCCAACCCAAGTTCTTCGCCTTGTACCAAGAACCGATTAAATAGAATAAATATAACCATACTATGTGCTTGTATGCATGATTTACCCTGCACCCACTTCATAAGACGAGCATTACTTTCACATATTTTCTTCAGCCCCGAGGGCTCTTCTACTTGGACGATTAATCAAAGGTTGTCCTTCTTTCGGAAGGGCGTAATTAACGCCATAACCTTTACGGTATGGCAGACTTCTGGTCCCGACACGATCACCCACTATTGTCTGATTAGTCCGGCGAGCACACAATAAATTCTGTCACGAGAGTGACTGGCACGTCCCGCGTTAATAAAATGAACAAATAAAACAAAATAAATAAAATCAATATAAAAGATTTCCCATCCCCACACCGCCCAGGCTTCTGGGCGGCCAAAGGGCTGGCCTCCCTGCCTAGGGAGTCTGGGCGGCCCACGGGCTGGCCGCAGGGTGCTTTTTCTGGGCGGCCAAACCCCTGGCCGCCCAGGTTTCTGGGCGGCCAGAAGGCTGGCCAACCTGGCCACAAGGGTGGTGGCCACCCCAGGAGCTGGGCGACCAAGATGTTGGCCGCCTAGGATCCAATTCGCCAAGCGACTGCGCTTCGCTTTTCCGCGTGATCTGTGGTTCTAGCCTATTCTGAACACCCCGTTAGCCGATAGATTAGCCATCCAATCAGAGGTCCTTGGGTTTTCGTAATGTAAAGCCACCTCGTGATGTGTTACATGTGTATAATTGATTTAGCACGGACCAATGGTACTCCGGTGGTTTCCGCTCCTACAGCGAGTTCTCACTTTCAGTGACCCTACCTACTAGTCGTAGCTGACTTGGGCACGTAGTTGCTTACCCACCAGGGAGTGGTGGAGGTTTGACCCGAGTAGACGATTTTTAAGCTGGTTACCGTAGGGCCCCTTGCCTTTGCAGCCAGAGTCCAACTGGGGGGAAAATCGGCTAGAGACCCAACTTAGAGCAGATAGTCTGTGTGTGCACACTTGCTTGTGGGTGTTGGACATGGACTGACGAGTGCGACCCCAACTAGTCCTTGTTCTATGGTACTGTGTATGGTGTCTTAGTTTCCGCCTGGGGCGAGTAAGGAGACACCTGAGGCTATGGTTTAAGTAGTCGATGGACGCTTCCGACCTTGCTTCTAGTGGGGTAGTACTCCTGTCACTTGAGAGTAGTGTTTCAGGTTTTCTACTGACGAGGTTCAGTGTTTTGGCGGCTCGATGTCCTGGTTACTCGTGATCGAGACGTGGTTTTCTTGCTGTCCTCGAGAGTCCTGTCCCGACAGCGTAGCCCTGTTCCTTCGCTGTTGATTGAGGGTCTACTTGGTAGCTTAGTTCTAACCCTTTTGTACACTAGGAGAGATACCCCGAGACAGATTTTTGTGGTCCAGCTTTCTGTAGTCTATATTACGAGAATTGGGTTCGGCATGGTTTATGTTGGATACTCGAGGTATCTCATTGTCGTACAGGCTTTCGACAATTAGTGGCTCAGCATGGTTATTTTATGTTTACAGTGTCATTCCTTCTACCTTACTGTCCTTCCTGCCGTACTATTCTTTATGCCTTATTATTTGCTGCTCTGTTTGTTACGTTACATTGTGGTGGGGATCCGTGGGACCCCTACTGAGCCAATGAGATGAGACTCACCCCTTTTCTTTTCAGGTTCGGTGTGCCTGCTCGTCGTCTGGAGGCCGTGAGCAACGCCCAAGAGTCCTAGCGTCGCCAGCTTCTGTCAGCCGGGGTATGTCCCAAGGCTTTGTACTTTTCTTTTGTTGAGCTGTACCTTTGGGAGTTGTATATCTGGACTAGAATTTGTGTAAATTGTATAAATTTGTTTATAAATGTAAACTTTAATTTCGGCATTTTAATTACTACATTTATTTTAGATTTCTGTACACTCATGTGACACCTATTTGAACCCTTCCGAGCTTCCCAGCTCGTGGGTGGCGGCGTAGGATCTGAATGGTATCGGGTTTAACTCAGTATCCAAATCTTGGGTCGTTAAAGTGTTCATCCCAGTTTTCCAATAAGTCCCATTGTGCAGATGACTGCATTCTGTCAGGTTTTTGTCTGAAAGTAACCCCACTACTGACCACATTCCAGCAATGTTGTTAGTCTGGATTTGGTGGGTGATAATATCGAACATTCTCTATCTCATGTTCCTTGATAAATTCCTAGCATATTTGAATCATCCTTGAACTTCTCTTTATTGTCTTAATATCGTTGAACATGATGCCTTAAATCAACTTTGAACTTCTCTTGTAAACTTCCATTGCATTTATTATATCACATGTCCTTGAATGGAACATTTTGTTAGATCTGTACTTTAACCGTAGCTAAATGTTAGTTGTGTGCTATACTACGCTTCATGAATTTTACCTTGAAATTCATTTGGTCACTATTATTTTAATGTGGATGTCTGGATATTTACATTTGGATCGATAATCCATAACTACAATGCCTCGCATCAATAGGACCCGGTCTAGTACTGAAAGGAGCACCCGAAAGTACTTGTGCCCATGGGAGCTATTATTGACTTGGTGTGACATTGCACCAAAGTACTATAGTACAAGATTGAGCTATGGCATCCCACTTACTCATAATTTACTTGAAGTGCTTGAATTACTTGAATTACTTGACTTATACATGCTTGTGTTATATGGCCAATCCATTTGATAATGCTCTTGATACCCTCTCTTGGTAAATTGAAAAGTTATCTCTAGTACTTGGCACTTTCATCTTGATCATTCTTATTCTCACTTGTGTCCATCCATCTTCCTGCTTATGTTGCAATTGTCTTGCATATATAGGACATTCTGCTTTACTCAACATTAGTGCATTTAACTTGTTAAAAGATTAACTACTTAAAGATTGCATGGATCAAGAGATGTAATTCTTACTGAGCTTCTCACTCACCCAGTGTTTTTCCAACATTTTTCGGGCAATTAAAGAGGTTGGCGTTTATATCCACTCAAATGGGACGGCAAAGTGTAATCGAGTATTCTTCGAGTTACTAGATACCCGGTGTCCTTTTATTTCGCTTGAGTCTAGATTAGAAGTTTAGTGTCTTGAATTTGTCTTTTCTTTAAGTTTGGAGTTTGTAATTTGAGTTAAGTGGTTATTGAGTCTCGGAGTCTGATGTATTAAGAATTATTCGTCCATCAACAAAATTATAGTTGTTCTTTAGCCCTATGTGAGTTGTTTAACAATGCTCTGATTGACATGACTGTTCGCTGCCACATTCTGAATAATTTCCGCTGCTACTAGTTCGGGGCGTGACACCTATAGTCAAATGCTATCTAATGCGAGGACATGGTTGGCCGACTGGTACTAGATCGGTCCGAGTTGGGCAACTCATACTACACCACAGCAAACCTGGGTCGAGATACAGTATGAGCTGGCCCTAGTCATTTAAAGGGCTTAATTGGGCTCAAACCAGGACGAATCCAAGTCAGCCCATCCCAACAAGTTGGCAAACCCTGCGTGAGGGTAATTCAATTTCCATTGGAATCACAGCTTTTCTGCAATAAATGAAAGAGAAATAGGAGCATCCAGTTCAGTTTTGTGGATGGTGAGACAAGCAAGGTTCGGAAAATGGAGTCCGGTTCTAGGACCGATCAGGGCCAATTCCGGTTGCAGTTCAAACCGCGAACCAGTTGGTTCAGACAGTTTAGGACTGGTGTCCACTGGCTCCCTCATAACAAGGATGGCAGTGTCGGTTTCGGACTCGGTTTCGGCCGAGTCCGAAACCGATACGACTCAGTTTCGATTTCAGCCGAAACCGGCCGAAACCAAGTGAAAAGGTTCAAAAAAATGAAAATAAATCTAAAAAATCATAAACAAATAGAGAAAAAATAATCACATAAAAATCAGAAAACTCATTGGCCAGGCATTTGATTGTAAAGAACTTAGATTAAGTGCAATAAACATGAAGTAGGCATTGAAGTTCAAACATTGAACATGTTAAACTAATATTCTTGAGTACATACTAAACATGAATTAGGTTCAAGTACAGGGGAATAAACCTAATTAGACACAGTAAATGTTACAAAAATTAAATGATCTTTACCTAAATGAAGAAGCACTAATATGGGTAATAACTAGAACCTTCTCCCTCATCGTCTGGCTTTTGATGTTGATACCTATAAAAAGGTTGCATGTATTGTGTATATTCACTATAACCAAACAATGAGGTAGCCAAGTCTTGCATCCCTCTTTGGATCCCTCTTGGAGTGTAAGGTTCTCGACTTGATTCGAATCCAGAATCAGCGTAAGAATCTTGAGGATGAGAAGAGGAACTTGATGGAACTGGAAATCTGGTTCATGACCCCACCCATAAATGGCTGCTTCCTGTTGGCCACCTCCATAACCAGATGGATGCCCATATTAGCTCTGTGAATCATATCCTCGCTCACCCGGACTGTATCCTCTGTATGTGTCTACGTGGAAGGAGGAAGGACCACCAGCAGTGCCACCGCTAGTAGTAGCACCTGCAGCACCTGTAACACCTACAACTGCACTGGGATCATCATCATCACCATCAGAAACCAGTCGCCTTTTAGCCTTTGGGGATGCTTTTTTCTGTTTTGGTGTGATTTCTTCAGTCACCCTTGACATGAATCCTTTTCCCCTTGGCGTGTGTCTTAGATAAATCTGCTTCAACTGCTCAATTGGCGGGTCCTCTCGAGCAGCAGCACTTGTCCTCTCAGTTAGCCCATGCACTGATATACTTCTTCTTAAAGATGCAAGTGGCTTGCCCATTCTAGGAGTGACTGACCTGCTATCTGAGTCTGAGTGTCTAGCTGGCTGAAAATCAGGCTGTTGCTCAGTGTCATGAACAAACAAAGCTAGGTCCCTTCTCTGGTGTGCTTGAGTCTCTCTAGCCCTCTTTGTTGCTCTTTTGAATTCTGGATCTCTTTGCTCACCTTCATCTAGTATGCCCTCTACCCATCTTCTATCATCATCATAAAAAACGGGCTCATCAATCTGCTCTCGTGTCTCCACCCAAGACTGCAAGGGATTCTCATCATCAAATAAAGCGTCCACATCAATTTCTGGCATTGCATCCTCTGCGATGCGTTTGTCCCTCAACTGTTGTCTTATCTACATGTTCTTTATTCTCAGTCTCATATTGTAGTGACAGTAAACCAATTTTTCTAACAGTTCAGCCGTTAGCCGATTGCGAACCTTTGAGTGTATAAGGCTGAACGTGCTCCAATTTCTTTCACATTGGCTTGCCAATGTTGTTTGACTGAGCACCCTAATTGCAATGAACGCCAATGCATTACTGCCCACATCTCGGTTGTTCACCATTATCCACCAGTCAGCTGTTCCACCAACCATAAACAAATAAATGTAAGGTGTAGAAATACATATTGAGGTTAAGAAATCACAAAAATAAAATATACCTGGGCTCACTCTTCCCACAGCGTATTGCAATTGGGAGTCAGAATATGTCCCAGTTCTCATTCTATAATTGTTCATCTACAAAGATAAAGTAATAGATTAACATAACTGCTTAAGTAAATTCTATACCTCTTATTGATAAAATCAATAAAGGCCAACCTCTACTTCGGCCTGAAGTCTCTTATCTGGTGTCCTCGATAAACGACCAATGACTTTTAAAGTCCCTTGGAGCACCTCGCCATCAACATGTGCATCGGCATCGTACATAAATCGAGGGTTGAGGAAATAACATGCATTTGTGTATAATTAACTAAATGTTAGATATAAAATAACATATAGGCATTAGCCTCATTTAAGTACAATTAATCACTCACCAGATGCATGCAAGTCGTAGTGTAATGTGTTGTCCCATCTCTGGTCAATCATTTTCCACCATTTTGCATAATATCTGGGAAGGGAATCATGCAACTCTAATTTGGCACAGTCCATGGCCTCGTACAGATAGCCCATATCATTCTTCTCATCGCCATCCACCATTCTTAGGACCTTCACGAGGGGGGTGACTACTTTCATGTACCGTGAGACCCTGCCCAAGAATTTGTTGTCTTCCACGATTTGGCAGACATCCAAATATTCCATCTGAGCATCAACATTGCCCTTGTCGATGTATTCCCGCAGGGCATTGTGGTACATGAAAGTTTTCAGCCATTCTTATACTTGTGCAAATAAATGAAATTTGAATCAAATACTGTTACATATCTATAAGGATCAAGTATCAAGAATTGAGATCAATCTTATACCTGTGCAAAGACTCTAAAGAAATAAAATTCAAAGCAAATCTGGTTGGGCCTGCACGGATGATATCTCGCCCCCCACTCGCATGCGCCCTGAAGATATTCAATATCCTAGGATGGCCATAGATATACTGTGTGATTTTTTGTGCCTTGTCAATTGTCTTCTTCACATGCTTTTCCTTCCCTATGTCTTCAAGCATCAGATCCAGACAATGTGCTGCACATGGGAGCCAATATAAATGCCTGCGCTTCTGCATCAATTTCTTCCAGGCAGCCTTGTAACTGGCTTCATTATCAGTCACTACTTGCACAACATTCTCCTCTCCAATTTGGTCTACCATCTTATCCATCAAACTAAACAAATAATTGGCATTTTTTTCATAATTTGATGCATCTACAGATTTAACAAATATTGTACCTTCGATCAATAGACCAAAAAGTTAATCATGGACTTCTTCGTGATACCAGTCCAGCCATCACACATGATGGTGCATCCTCTCTCCATCTATATATGCTTGAAGCTTTCAACCCAATCATAGAGCTCCTCAACCTCTCCCTCAAGGCCACGCCCGTATATGTCTCGACGTGATGGGGCCTTCAAGCCAGGGCCAGCATCTGCTATGGGTTCTAGCATAGGTTAGAAATATTCACTTTCAGCTATATGTGTAGGGACACCTGCATGAAAAAATCATTTGCATATACTTTTAAATGCATGCCTTGCAACTTCTGCTGATTTTTTGACCCCTCTCAATGCTTGCTTGATTTTAGGTTGTGTAGCATGGGGCCTTCTGTGCAGATAGCTGTCCATGGAGCCTGTTGTCTGCGGGGCAGCTCTAGTGTTAGGACGTCGTGCAGCTGTACTAGAGTAGGTCCCTGAACCCATGGGTGCCTTTCCTTTCCTTCGAGCGGCTTGTTCACGCTCCCTTGCTTCAGTCAGCTCTAGATCTGAATCCTCAGTGCCTTCCTCATCATCATCCCTCCTAACCCTTCTGCCTGAAATCTCCTCAGCAATTTCAGCCTCATCTTCAGCCCTTTGTTACATCCTCTCCTTTTTGCCCAGAAGGCACTGGCACATTTCTTCTCAGACCTCTCGGGAACATCTGTCACATTGTTTCACCTCTCCTCTTACCCCTACCAAATGTTGCTTTCCTCTAGTAATTCCGTCATGTAACTCCTTACCACAATAATTGCATTTAACTTTTCTTCTCTTAGCATCAACTAAGGAGAGGTGGGCCCACCCCGGATCCTCCTGCCTTACTGCTCCTGACTTTGTTCACGTCTAGGCATGATACTGCATGAAGACAGGCAACGAGAAATAGTTGTAAGTACAATGGTAAAATTAAGGCTTAATTATCAATTAACCCTTAATCACCCTTGAAAAATTTTAATTATCCGCATGCTTCCACCCCAAAATCTTCAATGAAGCTTAATTGAGCTTCAATTGAGCCTAAGCAAACCGAATTAGACAAAAGCCCCAATTTTTATGGACTAATTAGGGCTTAATTAGTAATTAACCCTTAATCACACTTGGAAAATTTTAATTACCCACATGCTCCCACCCCAAAATCCTCAATGAAGCTTAATTGAGCTTCAATTGAGCTTAAGCAAATCGAATTAGATAAAAGCCCCAATTTTTATGGACTAATTAGGGCTTCATTAGTAATTATCCCTTAATCACCCTTGGAAAATTTTAATTATCCGCATGCTCCCACCCCAAAATCTTCAATGAAGCTTAATTGAGCTTCAATTGAGCCTAAGCAAACCAAATTAGACAAAAGCCCCAATTTTTATGAACTAATTAGGGCTTAATTTGCAATCAACCTAATTTTAAGGAAGTAATTAGGGTTTAATTTGAAGTCTTAACATAATTCAGAGTTTAAAATTAAACCAACCAAAATAATTAACCTACAACAAAAAAAGTTTCAACCCAACCAAAATAACACAACAAAATAACCTCTTACCTGTACACCTTCTTCGCAGCAGCAGCCGCACAGCAACAGGGTCCCAGCTGTGGCAGCAGCCAAAGCAGCAGCAGCAGCTACGGCAGCAACAGGAGCAGCAGCAGCAGGGCACCAGCAGCAGCAGCAGCTGCAGCAACAGCAACAGCAGCTGCGGCAGCAGCAGCAGCAGGCAGCAAGCAGCAGTAGCAGCAGCTCGGCGGTTTTCTCCCTCAGATCTGAGGGAGAAACGAAGTGAACTCCCCTTTAAGGGGAGTTCACGTGGGTTTCGACCGAAGCCGTCCGGTTTCGGACCGAAACATGTAGGTTTCGGACCGAAACATGTAAGTTTCGGGCGGTTTCGCCCGAAACCCTTTTTTTTTAAGTTTCGGACCTACTACAGTGAGCAGGATCGGTTTCGGTCGAAACCGATACGTTTCGGTCGAAACCGATACGTTTCAGCCGAAACGTATCGATTTCGGCTGATACTGCCAACCATGCCTCATAAAATTATACACTTCTATATGAGTTTAAATTTTGAAAAAAAAAAAATAATGTAAAAGCCTGTCTTCTTTAGTGAAGATAGAGTTTTCCACCGAGAAAACGGCCGAATCCGCTCGTCGACGACAGTCTGGGTTGACTGCAAGCAGCGATCGCCAACAGCGATGGTGGCTGGTGGGCTCCTACTTGTTGTGGGGACCGGTAGCCTGGCTCCTACGGGAGCGCTTCGTGAGCCCAGGGGTTGTCACAAATGTACAGCCCACGAGTGGGAGGCCTGTATATAGCTGGTCACGATAAACAAACCATTACGGAACTCCATCCACTTCCTTTTTAACTTTTTTTATTTTATTTTGTTAGTAGGTACCAGCCAATCCTGAGTTGAAATCGGGTGAACCGTACCGGAGACCACCAGTCCCTTTATGATCTTGTCGGCATGGGACATACCAGCCGATTTTGCATTCCATGGAGACAAGTGGAAAATGCCTCATGAGAAACACTACGACCAAGTTTTAACACCATGCAAACATCTCATTCAATGCAGTAAATAGTCTATGCTACAAGACCATGTTCCAAGAAGCACAGCAGTAGGGGTTACATGTCCAACTCCTACTGCAAAAAGAGATGGCTAGAAATATCTTAATGATGAAGTGGAGGCGATAAAGAATTATATTGTATCTCTCAAAAAGAAATGATAAAAGTATGAAGTGACACTGATGTATGATGATTGGTCAAGCACCACTAAGAGTAATCTAATCAACTTCCTTGTGTATTGTGCCAGATAGGTCTTCTACCACAAATCAATTGATGCACCAAATAAAATATCTTCAACTACCATTACATCTTGCAATTGATGGATTAGGTAGTGGAAGAGATTGGTGAAGAATGCATTGTGCAAATAGTGATAGACAACGGGTTGACTTATAAGAAGGTAGGAGAAGAATTGATGCAAATCAGGACACACTCCTTATGCAACCCACTGTAATGATTTGATGCTCAAAGAGATTAGCCAACTTAATCATATATAGATTGTTGTGGAAGTGGTCCAAAAGATATGCAATCACCACTTATACTTGTGGTGATGAGAGAGGCCACACATGGTGAGTTGTTGAGGCCGGCCATCACCTGCTTTGCTACGAACTTCACTGCCTTGTAAAACCTCCTGAAGCGATCTGAAGCAAGTGTTCAGGAGTGTCATGGCTGCAATCCTCCTTTGCCTCCCCGTAAAGATGTGAAAGGGTTAATCAACACCTCCAACTTTCAGGACAGGATCTGAATCATAATGAAGATGATTGAGCCTCTATATGAGATGTTGAGAGTTGTTGATGGAGATATGACACCAACTATGGAGTTGGTCTATGCAAAGCTTGAGACTACTAAGAAGAAGCTGAGGTTTCAGCTAGGCATGCTCTGTCATTCCTCCAAATTGTGGAAGAGAGGTGGGACCAACAAATGAGCAAAGATTTCAATATGGCAGGTGAAAAGTAATTCTAACACTTGCTATATTTTATTTTCCTTCAATTAGTATTATCTAGTAAGATTTACTTGGTGATACAACATACTATCTCCACCCCACATTCCAATATAAGCATAAGTTGCACATGAAAATAACTTGATTAGCAGTTGTCATGAAGGTTGTGGAGCATACGTCGAGTTCCAGCTGATAGTATAAATGCAATCAATGAGGTGAGTAGTGGGGTAAGCTTGTTTAAATTAGTTGATCACTCCACTTGTCACTTACCACAAGCTTGCATCACTCTAATGACAAATTAAATTGCTTTGAGGGGATGTTGGTTCATTTGTTGAGACATCAACCATTGTTGGGCAGGAGAGGTCTAAAGCAAGTAAAATATGCCTAACTTTGATAGATAAAAGGCATTGTAATATTCATTTAAACATGTATTTACAGTCTTCCTTTCATTCCTTTATTGCAGCTGAATGGTGGCTTAAGTACAGAACAGCACACCCACATTAAGATAAGTGCTATTAAAGTGTTGTCCTAAACATCATCCTCCAGTGGGTGAGAGAGGAACTGGAGTATGTTTGCCTTGAACAACACCAAGATAAGGAACATATTGTCACCTATCCGATTGGACAAACATGAAGCTATGAGTTCAACATGAAGCTGAGGCTGAAGCGCATCTGCAGATGGATGCAAGGAAAAGAGAGGGAGATTACGATCTCCACTGATTTGATCTACCTCTAAGATGATGGGGACTCCATGATGTCACGCATTGCTGGAGTAACCACAGACAGGATGAGCTTGAGCATGATGAGGAGGCAACTGATCCAGGTGATGTACCTCAGCCAAACATTTTCTTGGCTACAACTGTGGCAGGTCAAAAGCAGTATGTTGCACGAGACGCTAAGGTCATGGAGCCATCTCAAGCTTAAGAGCAGGTCAGGGATAATGATGATGATGACATTAGTTTAGGAGAAAGCAGCATATGTGGAGGTAGGCAAGTTGTGGATGATGATGAAAACTTTGATAAATTGATGCAGGGCCCTTTTCATGCACATTTATGGGAGCCATCATTATAGCCTATAGCTCCCCCAACCTCAGCTTAGCATGCAACTCCAATAGTGTCATCGTAGCTTAGAAGGGCTGTGACTTCATCCTAAAAAAACCTAGACATCCAAAGCAAAGAAGACAACAAAACAACCTCAAAAGACAAAAGGGTGGAAAGGAGCCTCAAAAGAACAAAGGCTGGTTTGGATTCGGCTGCAACAAAAGCAAGAAGCAGGCTACTCGGTACGAAGATCCACCCGACATAATAGATGCAGAGACATTGGATCCCAGTGCAGACATAGAGACATCTTCACCATCTAATACTAGGGTCCCAGGAGTGGGGATGATTCATCTGATAGACTAATAGCATATAAGACAAATCTTCTTACAATGGTGATGGTCGTGGTGGTAATGGCAGTGGTCAAGGTCATAGTACAGGCAATGGCAGTGATGGTATAGGCAGTGGCGACGATGATACAGGCAGTGGCAGCATAGTTTTCATGCATGATGAAGACTTCACACATACTAGTCAAGATGATATTGATTACGATGCTCCATAGCATTATAGGAGGAGAAGGAAGCATTGTCCTCTGGCAAATAATAGCAGATACCAAGGTATGCTTTCGGATTTTTGAGAGGCCAAGCACATAGGAGTATGCCCATCTAAGGCCAACCAGAGAGGGTCATCTCGGACAGGAGGCATCATCAACTATTAAATCAGAGCAGCACGGAGGGAATCCAAGAAGCTGAGCTGAAAAAAGTGTGGGCCAAGGCTATAGATAATGATTCTGTCAGCCATCAATCATCTGCCATAGGATATCCTCCTCCATTTGCATATCCTGCTCCAACTGCTTACGGCTACGGTTATGGTATTTATGCTCAACTGGACCCAATAGTATATATTCCAAGTTCTCGTCAATATGCTCATTACGTGGCAAAGTATCATAGGATGTACATGTCATGCATGTCCTAGAGTCAAGATCAGGCACATGTTGACCACCAGTAAAGTTCAGTCACAAGGAGATGGGACAATGGGAGTACACATAACCACCACCATACATTATGACCATAGTTGTCAAGGCGACAAGGCGACCCAAGGCGTTCACGGAGTCCCTAAGCGCTTAGGCGACAAGGCGTCCGCTTAGGCGTCGCCTAGGCGACACTTCGGCCACTAATTAAAAAATCTAAAATATATATCCTCCATTATATAAATCAATAATAAAAAATGTGTAAAATACAACAAATAAATTACATGAAGAAATTGCTGTAATTAAATTATGTGGCAATTATAGAAAACTAAATTGTATCAAAAAATTACAAAACATTCAGAAGTAAATGCGAATGATTCAAAAGTAAATGTCAAAAATTCATAAAAATTATAAAATAATATAATAACATCAAGAAAATTATAAAAAAGAAAGAGTTAAATGTGTTAGAGTTTGGAGCCCGAACTCGCCCTCCTGCACCCTCGCACGCGGATCGACCTACGCGGTCAGGTCGCGGGGGTCAAGAGGGCATCGTCCCTTGCGGGGGTTTCCGGGGGTGGAGCCCCCGGAACAAAATTTATGTTTATAGCAGGGGCATTATTATCTTTTGTACCCTGACTGTTGGACGCCCTAATCTCCTTATATATAAGGGCTGCGAACTCTCTCTTTGTATTGTATCTGGGTGTGTTTTATCATAGTGGAAACCATGCTGCGGCCGTGGATGTAGGAGGGCACATCGCCTCCGAACCACGTAAATCTTGGTGTTCTTGTGGCTTGATCTCTTCTTCCCCCTTTCTTCTTCCTCCTCTATTGTTTGTCCATCTTTACAGGTACTCTAATCTCTAATAAAATGTACATAACCAGTTATGTCGGATCCAGTTCGGACGGTCACGGTTGGCCCGCCTTGGCGCCTAGGCGCCCGCCTTGGCGCCTAGCCCGCCTAGGCGACCGCCCAGGTCGCCTTTTCCAGTGTCAACAAGGCGCTGCAGCGCCTTGCCCTTTCAAGAGCGCCTGGGCGCCTAGGCGGCGCCTAGGCAACGCCTAGGCGCCCGCCTTGACAACTATGATTATGACACTCATTAGCACTCTTACTGGGGTTGCTATGATATTTTAATTTCTTATGTCGACTCTTTCTCAACTAACATTATCTTAATTGCCTTCTACACTTGCTCTTCAATTAATGGCTCTTATTTCATATACCTTGCAAATGTCGCGTGAAAGATGCCACTTGACCTGGGATCATGTGTACATAGTATTGAGTGATCGTCGAATTCACTACATGTATTATGGACACTTGATTAGCGGCATACATACATTTTTCAAGCATCTCATGGGTGTTGGTAAAGATTCTATTGCATGTCCATTGATTCCTCGAGATGTCAATGTACAGATTTTGACATTACATAAGCCCTCGGGAAAGAGCATCTTCAATTCCTGCATTTGCATTCTTTCAGCTCGCGCCAACATAATCGTATTTATTATCTCATCGCATTTTATTCTGGCATTGTCCAGCCCAAGCATTACACTCTCATAAAGCTCGGTCAAGGATCCATTATTGCCCCTTCCACGAGTGGTTCAGCAGCCTCCTTTAAAGTTCCAATGCCTCTAGGAGCTGCTTCATCATCAGCATCATCTCCCAGAGATGAGCTACTGGATGCAGACAGAGCATTCTTCATAGAGTTCCATGTATTGTCCACTACTGCACATGCACCATCCTTTGTTCAAATAGGGAGATCTATCCCAAGGCAACCACATGCACCGCCACCCACTAGGATAAAGTCGGACTTTGTACATCCTGATGAGGATGTGATTCCATCTTCCTCAGTCTTTGATGAAGATGATTAACTTTCGTATTTCCTTTAAAGTTCCAATGCCTCTAGGAGCTGCTTCATCATCAGCATCATCTCCCAGAGATGAGCTACTGGATGCAGACAGAGCATTCTTCATAGAGTTCCATGTATTGTCCACTACTGCACATGCACCATCCTTTGTTCAAATAGGGAGATCTATCCCAAGGCAACCACATGCACCGCCACCCACTAGGATAAAGTCGGACTTTGTACATCCTGATGAGGATGTGATTCCATCTTCCTCAGTCTTTGATGAAGATGATTAACTTTCGTATTTTCTTTCTATATTATATATTTATAAAGGTTGGACCCCTTGCATTATGTGTTTGAATTATGTATGAAGTGTTTGGCTTCTTATTGTACTCTATCCTGTGCAAATTTGAGATGATGATGTGTTTTCCCCTAAATTCTCAAGTGTTAATAGGGTAGAAATGATTCAAAGATCGTTTAAATTGATTAAATAGTAGTTATACAAGTTAAATATAGGGTGAAAAGCCCAAAGATTTCATGAACATTTGTTTCTGCAATAAAAAACCAAGAAATTGCCTGAATCATGCGACTCAGCCGAATCGATCCAAGTCAGACCAACTCAGACTAGATCAGACCAGATCAGGCCAGGCCTGAGTCAACAATACAGCCAACCTTTGTTTTGATTTTAAGCCAAAGTTCAGAGCATACTCTGATTAGCACAGAGTAATATGTATGGATGGGATGTATAAGATTGTTGAAAACATATCTTAAGTAAACCATAATCTAGGGTTTTGTTGTGCTGTTTGTAAAAGGAAAATCTGATGGTAGCAAGAGCCATATATGTTGGTCAATGGAAGTAAAAATCCACAATAGCTTCACATTCAAGGGATGACCTGGTTGGTGCTTGATGATGGCAGAAGGCACCACAGCAGCAGTAGCAATAGGCTTCCACATCAGAGGTAACTGATGCTTCTGAAGCAGTAGCAAAGTGGACCCCCTGTGCAGAGCACCAAGGTCCCTACAAAGGTCCAAGGACGAGGACACAGCCCAAGTGAATTTACCGGAAGACTGAAAAAAATATCCAGGTTTAGCTCCGTTTATATACAGAGTGCAGGGGAAGACTTTGATCCCTGTGGAATTCTTATCAAGTGAAAAAGAAACAAACTGGTTGGAGAGAGAGCGAGGCTCTGATGGGCTTTCCAACATAGTGAGGATGGAGAAGACCTATGAGGCCCACCTATCCACACCCACGGGGTCTATCCATTCTCACTAGGTGGATAAAACCCACTAGGTGAGAGTGGGTTCACGGGCCTTTCCAACCTCACTAGGTGGAAAAAACCCATTAGGTGAGGATGGATTGAAGCCGCAGGATCTTTTTCACCTTCATTAGAAAGGAAATCCAACCAGTGAGGGTGAATCCTCCCCCGCAGGGTTGCAACCCCCTCACCTAGTGGATTCTCCACCCTGAAAAAAAGGGGGCACGTAACCTCACATGTGCATGCACCCAGTAAAGGTCTGATAAAAAAAAATCTATCATTTTTTTAGGGTTCTTATAAAAAAATTTCTGCGTCACATTTACATCCAAACCAAGCACCAGATGAGGGAATAAACCTCACATGGGTCACATTTTAAACTATAAAACAACCTGGTGAGGGCTCCAAAAACTCATGGATAGCTCCAAAATGATCTGCCCAATGAGGGTATGTAAAAATTTTGAGAGTTTGCTGCACAAAAAACATAACTACCCCCAGGGTGTGGGTCATTTCTGGCATGGTTTTGAAGAAGGCAAAAGACATGAATCTCATGGGGTTGCAGTTTACAAGTACTTGGAAAGCACTCCACTCCCATCATGGTTGGCAGCATTGCCCCCAAGGCCGAGGTGGGCCAGTTGAGTTGTTAGTATGGAAAGGAAAGCCAACTTTGAGAATGCTACCCCAGGCTTCACATGAAAAGCTCCTTAATGAGGACCACTCCGCAAGACAATAAGCAATCCCGCCAATATCGGGAAATAACCACAGACAAGAGGTGCGGTGATCTGCCTCTATCCAATGTGGCTCATGACCATGACTGTTGAACATAGCTTGACGATGCCTCCATTTGGCTTTGTAGTAAGGAAACTACACAAACTCAAACTGAGTCAGTGGCTTCATAAGCTATGGAAGCAAAAAGATGAAGGGAAAGGGGATCTGGTGGAGTCACTTTTTGTTGCAATGTTAAGAATTATAGATGTACAAGTTTCAAGAACTTGATGTCCACTACCAAGAATGGGCATTTTTAGTTCTTTAGCTTGGATCCTCTCCACCGTCATGTATCAGCATCAATAACAGCCCTCCAGCAAGAGAAAACTCTTGATTCAATGCCTTCCATACCTAATAAAGAAACAACACAGAAGTAGTGGGTCTGTGCAGATTCAATGTGGTATAGGGTGAAACATCTCGATTCGGTGATCATGCAGGTGCCTAATGAAAATTTCTATAAATTTAGTAAATTTATGAATTTTAAAAGAGAATGCCTAATGCTAGGGTTCAGGGCCATATTTAGGTGTTTAATGTTGCGGTCTTGGTCAATTTCTGGGTCTTTAATGAGGGCCACTAATAAATGCCTGACGGTGGGGTCGAGACATCATTAGATGGTAGCCTATAGACTAAATCAAGTTTAGAATTTCTAAGTGAAGGACATGATGAAATTTTAGAATTTCTAAGTGAAAGCCATGTTGAAATATTTAACCGTTGGGGTCAGGGCACAGCTAAAAATTTAACTGTTAGTTAATTTTAGAGTTTCTAAGTGAAGGCCCTGCTAAATCTCCAACAGTTGGGGTCAAGGCACAGTTAAATATTCAAGGGTGACCTGTGGATAAGGTCAATTTCAGAATTCCGTAGTGAGGACCACCATTAGATGTCTAACAATCAGAGTTATTACAGAATAAGATATTTTGATTACATAAAGAGACAAAGAGGGGGAGGCAACCAATAGATTTCTTGCACACCCGCCTGCAACCTAGAAGAAAACCCTGGTCCCCCAACGCAAGCTTTAAATTTGAATAGAATTTGTCTGGTGGCAGTCAGAGAACCTGGTCAGTCAATCCTTACAAAAAATTTAGAAAATGACACTGAAAGAGAAAGAAAATCCTGGATATTAGAGACCTACAGAAGGCCAGAAAGTTAAAAAGGCCTATGCTTAAAGCAGAGACAGACCACATCACAGGGCAGAAGTGTGTGTCTTGGTGCAGTCAGTCCTAAAACTGCATCGATGATTCTCTGGAAGTGTATAGCATCTCCATCGTGGACCTAGCATCTCCGTGGTGGAGCTTGATACCAACCCAAAAAAAAAGGGTGGAGCTAGAATAAAACAAAAATGTTTATTGCTCTACTGGAGATGCAAATACGTATTATTAATCAGCATCACAAGCAGGCAATGAGGAAGAAAGCAAAAGGGTCATGCTTTCTAGAGTTACAAGAACTTGCACTTGACCAGCAGCATCACAGGCAAGCCGAATTGTTGAACATAGACAAGTGAAACAACGGAGCAACATAGGTCCAACTCTCACAAAGGTAGTATTTTGGAATCCAAGTAGAGACATGGTTTGAAAATCCAAAAGGACTTGGAGGTCAACTTCTGCCTGGAAGTGATCAGTAGAAAAGTGATGGCATATTAATGCTTATCATGTACTGCAATGTGAGTCGCAGCTTTCTTTGTAAGGGGTTATCTACTAGTGGGTTACTTTTCTTTCCCCTTTTTTCCTGAGGCATAAGCTTTCCTTTCATTTTTCCCTTTTTTCTTTTTTCTGGAGTGGGGGATCCTTACCAGATGTTGAAATACATTTGTACATGTTAAGCTAAGACTATCGCAAAAAAGCATAGTGTAATAAATTGTGATACCACCTCAAAATAAAATATGACTTGCAGTTCACACACAAAATAGTAAGTTGTTGGAGATACAAGTCAGAAAACACACAATCTTATGCTAAAAACTGTCACCGCTGCATTCATCCAACTAGGAGGTTCACATCGTAGGTAGTAGGAAAATTGCAAATGCATACCTCAATGTTATCTTGTTTGGAAATAGAAAGGATTGAGGTCAATTAACCACAAGTATATGAACTCCACAAATTGATAGGGTAAGAGGTTAACTGAAAGCTTCTCAGATCAATGGAACAAGGCCTACAATATCCACATTCATACAGATACTGAGCTACCAAGAGCTCATCCTTGAACAATACCCTTTACTAGATTGGTCACAACATATCTCATACTATGATGGGAACATCATCACATAATGTAGGTTATAAAGAAATTTGGTAAAAACAATGTTATAAACTAAAGCCAACACAAAATGTTGATTTGCATTAATCAAGGTATACTGGTGAACTATGAGCACTAACCATGCCAGCACTCATCCACACTATATCGATGAAAACCACCGCCTATGTGATCATGGATGCCGCCCCTTGCCATGCACTGCAAGGTATAACAGGCCATCTTCACAGGCTTGCCAGCTTCCTTCTCTTTCCCATTTTCCATGAGTTTCCGTGATTGGTAAAGCATTAGGTGGATTTCAACAGGTCTTGGGAACTTTGGGGCTGAGCCAAATCCACCAAACTTTGGGTCATAACTTTTTGCAAGCTATAAATAATTATCACAATCACCATAAGTTGGAGCTCAAATATGTAATAACTTAGATTCACTGCAAGTAACTATATAGGGAATGACAATATCAAAAGACTCAAGTTATGTATAAGAAGTAAATAAACAGCTGCCAAGCCAAGGAGAAAGCATCTGTAGAAGATGAACACACGTACAGGCCGATCTGGCCTTACTTGAGTCTAATTTGTGTCTGGGTCATGAGTCTAGGTCACTTGTTCATTACCGGACCCATTAAGATGGATCCGTTTAACTTAAATGATTTTACTCTTAATACGTGATAAGTGCTATATTTTATATCATATTTTACATCACATTTATCATTTTTGAGCATTAAATGAATAAAGTTATGCAACATGAGCAGTTAATTTCATTCTCGCCATTAATTTGAGTCTGCACGCATTTTATCATTTTTTTAAGTCAAAATGACCATGTGAGAACTATTGAAAAATTTGCACAATTATTTGAAAGCCATTTTTGGATGAAATATAGTGATTATTTGTATTTTCTGAATTTTCAAGAAATGGCGACTGGATGGTCAGATGGCATTTTTGAAGATTTTTATGGAAAATAAGAATTAGCGACTGATCAAACGGGTGCTCATTTATTTTGGAAAAGGAAAAGAAAAAGAAAAAGAAGAATTAGCGACTGCACACATGGCCGCTATTTCATTTGAAGAAAATAGAAAAAAGAAGAAAAATTGGAAAAATAATAAGAATTAGCGACCGTTGAAGCAGGCGCAATTTCTTTGGAAAAGAATATGCGACCGTCCAAACAGCCGCTCATTCATTTATGCGGAAAATCAAAGAAAAATGGAAAAAGAATTAGCGGCTATCTGAATAGTCGTCATTTCCTGGATTTATGGAAAAAAAGAAAATGTCGAACAGAGGAAATAAAGAATGGGCGATCGCTTGACCAGACGCTATTTTAATTTGCGCCCACTGCCCCAGTCGCCATTTTCGCGAGAGTTTGAAGCAAAACCGGCATGCCCCCGATCATGGTTATCTTCCAATTTTTGGGCTTATCTCTTATTGTTTGAGGAAAGTAGGACTCTAAACATGGCAAGATACCTCCTTTGATCAATCCTTGATGATGGGAAATCGGATTTTGATCTGATCCAATAAGCCGCGATCGTGAAGCTTCCCTGTGCATTATAAAAGCCCACCCGAGAGCCACCACGGGAAGAGTTAGCCTTTCTTCTAGCCTAATTTTCATACTTTTCTGATCGTCTTTTCAAATTGATTTCTTCTGCAAACTTCTCCGTTTTTAAGTTCTCTACAATTTCTTTTTCTTCCTCTTCCTCCAATTCTTTCTCGTTTTCAAGTTATTCACTATTTTTCAAAGTTCAGTTTTTAAGATTTTCACTGTTCATCCGCGCATCTCACCTCTGTTCTTCCTCGTTTTTCACCCTCTTCCTCACGTTCTCTCTCTGCACTCCTCATCAACTTTCCTCCTCTCATCTAGATCTACAACTTTCTCTTCTTCCACTTCTTCTAAATCTCTCTAGTTTTAAAGTTATTTCTTCTTCTTCTTACCCTTTGTTTTTATTTCATTTTTACTGTGTTTTCATTCTCTCCACTGAACGCTCTCTGTTGTCTCTGCAAAACACTCCCACGCGCGCACACGTCTTTTTATTGTTTTTTAAATTCTCTTTTCTTCCTCTATCTATCTCCCTCTTCATATTTCTTCACACATCCCAAGGCGGATCTTCTTCCTTTGGTCCTCTTGGCGGCGTCTACTTCCAAAGCGGGGTGAACTTCCAAGGCTCAGCACGGCGGAGACGGCGACGCTACTCTTCATCATCTTGGCTCTTATTCTTCCCCTTTCTCTTTTATTTCCAAGTTGTAATTTTTATTTTCATAGAGTTGTACTTGTCACCTTTTTTAGTAATAAAATTCATATTTTGGATATTGTGTCTTTCTAGTTCTCTTTCTATCTCTTCCAAATTTCTCATCTTTAACCCTCTCATATTCTTTAGATAGTTTAATTTCATGCAAGTTTCCTTTTCATTAATTTAATCTCACTCAAATTTCGGATCTTTCAAATATAAGAATTTTCTATCTCATGCTTAATTGAAAATACTTCCTCCTCGTGGGATCGACCCGTATTCACCACTCTATTTCATTTTAAAACTTCTTAGTGAGTGAGTGCGGTTATTATTTTTGAAATTGTGTGGCACGACTTTTCAACGACGGGTTTAGTGGCTATCAATACCCCTGATTAGAGTAATTGTAACAGGGGTATTCTTGTCTTGTGTTGATCAGGGCTTCATATAAAACTCCTAGGGAGATGTGAGGCCATAAGTATCAGCTGCCACCTCACCTATTCACCCTCTCTCCCTCTCTTCCATTGTCTGCCTCTCTTCTCTCATTCTCCTCCTTTCTTCCAGCCCCATGTGATTAGAGAATTCATTATGGTATCAGAATTCAATATACCATCAAAATAATAATTTTTAATAAAAATTATCATTAATACTACTAATTAAAATTTAAAAGTGATAAACATTACTTTTTACAATTTAACATTACTATTCACTTTAAAGTTTTTTATTTTTTAAATTTTTTTAAAATATTTTTAATAAACTCTATAAAATAAATATACCGTCAAAATGATAATATTTTTGATAAAAAATATCATTTATACCACTAATTTAAAAAATTAAAGTAATACTACTAATTAAAAATTAAAAGTGATACGCATTAATTTTTATAATTTACCGCCACTATTCATTTTAAATTTTTTTTATTTTTTAAAATATTTTTAGTAAATTCTATAAAATAAATATACTGTCAAAATAATAAAAACTTTGATAAAATACATCATTAATATTACTAATTAAAATTTAAACGTGACAAAACATTTTAAGATACGTATGTTCACTGTTTCTATCGGTTGCTAGTGATTGGACACGAACGGGTTAGCTTTACGAAGCTCGAGAGCTAGGTTTCATAATGCGAGTTAACCACTTTTTTGACCCGATTAAACTAATCATGCTATCAAATCACGTTAAGAGTTAACTCTGGGTTAACTTCGGGTTAACCCAAGGCTAACCCTCTACCAAATCGGGGCTAAGGGGAAAGATCTTAAGCATGGACCCATTTCCCTCGTTGGAACAGGTGTACTTCAACATTCTGAATGAAGAAAGTCATCGGAGAGACATGAATAATGCTGCAAGATCACCACATAGTCCCAGGGTTGGAGAATTTTCATCCGTGGTAGGTGCTAGACAAAGAAATGGAAAAGGAACAGCTAGTCAGCATAGGGACAAAATGAAGACAGGCTGTGATTGCAGTCATCGTGGCCGTGAAGATCATTTTGTTGATGATTGTTGGGACCTGCACCTAGAGAAAAAACCTTGAAATTCAAAAATGATAAGAAGGAACAACAAGCAAAGGGCAATGCAGTCACATCTCACCCAGAAGGAGGTCAACCAACTGTCCTCCCTAATCAGAGATCAGCTAGCTCTTCGGGCTCTACTCTTCTAAGCATGGCCTCACAAGACATTGCACAGCTTTAGAGGCTCCTTTCACAGCTTGGCACTAGTTTCTCAGTATCCTCCCCTACTTGTCCTTCACCATGTATGGTTGGTGTTGCATTGAGCACCATTTCTGCTCCTCAGATTCATTCTCCCTGGGTCATAGACTATAGTGCAACAAATCATATGACCGGTATTTCTACACTATTCTCATATTATTCTCTTGCCTCTGGCCAAGACAAAGTGACTGTTGAAGATGATTCCAAAGCCACTATTGCAGGTCGTGGTGATATTAAACTAGACAGTCACCTTATCTTGCCCTCTCCCTTGCATGTTGCCACATTGTCTATGAATCTCGTCTATGAGCAGCATCACTAAGTGTTTAAACAGTTTAGTAATCTTTTTCTCTAACCATTGTGCTTTCCAAGACCTGAGGACAAGGCACAAAATATTGGGACTAGATGTGAAGTAGGAAGCATTTACTACTTCAAGCCAAGAAAAGGTGCAGCTCTTAGCTCAAATGTAAGTAGAGATGTGAACCATAAAATAAAAGAGATTCACTTGTGGCATTCCCGCCTTGGTCACCTTTCATTCCGTCTTTGAGAGTGTTGTTCCCCACTATGTTTGGTCAAGTAACCCTAGAGTCACTTAATTGTCATATTTGTTAGTAAGCAAAACAATGTCAAACTCAATTTCCAACTTCAATAAATAAAAGCTCCGCTCCCTTTGAGCTAGTTCATTCTAATATTTGGGGATCATCTCCTATTCTTTCTCTGGATGGTTTTCATTATTTTTTAAGCTTTACTAATGACTTTACCCATTGTACATAGATTTATTTGTTGAAATCAAGAGACAAAGTCACGAGAGTGATTGAAGTTTTCTGTAAAATGATATAGAATCAGTTCGAGGAAAAGATAAACGTGTTTCGATCTAACAATGTAAAAGAACTTTGCAAAAAATCTGGAGTTTTTCCTTGAGCAGAAAGGAATTATCTAAGTCTTCATATGCCTACACCCCTCAACAGAATGAAGTGGCTGAAAAAAAAATGGACACTTGTTGAGGACTACAAGAGCCCTCCTATTTCAACATGATCTTCCCAAAAGATTCTGGGATAAGGCAGTTCTTACTGCAGCCTTTGTTATCAATAGAATGCCATCCAGAATGATTGGATTTAGGAGCCCCATTTTCCTTTTGTACCATGGTCGTCCTTTGTTCCCTCTACCTCCTAAAGTTTTTAGTTGTCTATGCTTCATTCATTGTCTCTGACTATGATCCACTAAGCTTGACCCACATGTTATAAAGGGTGTGCTTCTGGGATACTGTCCAACTTAAAAGGGGTACGAGTACAAGTGTGACGCGGGACGGTGTACTCAAACGAGTCCGACTAGGGGACTAATGAGATCAGCAAATGCATTACCATTGTTCGACAAATAACCCAACGTGTACTCGAACGCCAAGAGATGAATTACGCTAAATAACAGTAGCTACACACTAAGAAACCGTCCCTCGCAGCGGGGAAACGTCGAACCGAACGGTAGATAAAACTACCAAGGCCTAGGGCATCAATCACGCACATAGACTGAACTCAGATCGGCGCGCTCAGGATAGGAAAACACTCACAATCTCACAACCAGCAACAATATAAAATATCGGGCTAGGCAACCTAAATCACTCACGGCGGCAAATATGACATAGATACTAAATAAGCAAATTAAATGAGCGGACTTTTCGCACTAACCTACTCGCTGAAGAGCGAGGCACGTGAATAGCATTCTCGCGATCTCGACCGTAGCTGCTCGATGTCGACGTCAAATTAAACCTGCACTGAAATGACTTGTGGACCTTCAAATGGGGTTCTCTTCTTGCTGCCTTTTTTTTGTGTGTGTTTCAACTTATCGCTCTTTTCTGCCTTTTCTTTTTTTTTCTCACAAGAACTCACGTATACAAATAGAGAGAGAGAGAGAGAAGAGAGAGGGAGAGAAACAGAACGGGAGAGGAAGGTTACAGAGGGAGAGGAGCGATGGGATAACAGAGAGGGTGAGGGGAGGGGCAGCAGCTCCGGCTGTCAGGGCGGGGTCCGGTGAGGAGAGGGAGCTGAGGCGTCCGAGAGAGGGGGAAGTCGCGCCAGCCGGTGCGGAGGCCGGGTAGGCCGATGCAGGAGGTCGCGACGAACGGGCCGCGGCTGGTCGCGGCGGTCCTGCTATGGTTGACGAGGACGCGGGTGTGGCCAGCGACGGAGGGCGGCCGCGGCGGGTCTCTGTTGTGGGGTGGTGTTGTGGGAGGGAGGCCCCCGGGGACAACGTCCACGACGGTGGGGGCCGCTGCAGGGAGGCCGCGAGCGTGGAGAAGACCAGTGGGTAGGCCCCGCGAAGGAGACCGACGACGCCGATGGCGGCGACTGCGGCGGAAGGCAGGGCTTCCTGCGGCGGCAGTCGCAGGGCGGGAGGCGTCACACGTGCGGGGGCTCACGGGGCCGGCGGAGACGATGGCCACGGCGGTGGCGGAGGAGGTCACCGGCGGCAGCGGTCGGCGGGTGGGTCCCGCCGTCTCTGCAACAGGTGGTAGGAGGTCGCGAGTTCGCCCGGGGGGGAAAGCTTTAAACGCTAAGGTGGGCGGGAGGAAGAAGAGGAGACTCACGTGGGGGGGGGGCGAGGGGGGGGATGGGGGTGCGAACACAGAGGGAAGGGCAACGTGGGAGTGGGGAGTCAGGGAACAGTAAATACTTGAACAGGGAGAAGTACGCGGAAGATGGATAGAATAGTGGAAGAGGAGGGGGGCGGGGGGAGAAACGGGGTAGCGGAGGTTTCTCACCTCCCTAGGGCTTCGCGCCCCCCTCCAGCTCCCTTCACGGGAGGAAGACAACTACGGCGACCCACTTCTTTTAACTTTCAATATTTTTCCATTCTTTTCATCATGCCCAAAAAAGGGGAACTACAAGAGTATTTATACTAGAAGAAAATCCTAGTGGTCTCCTCCCAAGACTAAATACCAAAATATCCCTGGGACCTAAAATAGTGCTAAAATCGCACCCGAAAATACACAATAAATAGAAAATACATCAAATGGGCCTCTCTCTCAACTAAATGCCAAATAATCAAAAGAAAAATACATCAATGTGCTATGTGTCATCATCAAGCCATAGGGATGCCGAGGTCGCTGCTGGTGGTCTCCGACGGCGGTAAACGCGGGTCGAGTCGAATCGGATCCGTGCCCGGGTGTCCTCACCAATCCTCCCCGCCTGGGAGGAACTCGACCTTGTCGAGTAAGGGTCCTGGCCGCTCTGGTACCGCTCCAAGATGTCGGGGTCGATCCGCTGTAGCTCCTCGCGCGTGATCCACGTGTCCTCAGTAGGTGGCTGATCTCTCCAACGAACCAGGTAGCGCTGGAAAGCTCCGCTCCGTGAGGTAACAATATGCTCATCCAGTATCTGGTCAATCTGCTCATGTCGTGCTGTAACTGGGGCGGCTGGTGGGCACTCAAGGGTGGGGTCACTCGCAAGGGGAGGAGAAGGCTCGAAAGGATCACTGGGAATCACTGTCGGGTCCCGATAAGGCACCAGATCTGAGACATTAAACGTGTGATTGATACCATAGTCTGGTGGTAGATCTACAACATACGCATTGGGCCCGACACGTTTCAACACTTTGAATGGACCAGCTCCCCGAGCTTGTAGCTTCTTTACAGTTCCCGAGAGAAACTGCTCAGGTCTGACCATGATCATCACGTAATCGCCCTCCTGGAACTCCTGTGACCGACGGTGTGCATCTGCCGACTTCTTGTAGTTTGCATTGCTGACCTCAATGTGATGACGAATGCTATCATGGAGACTCCTAATATGCTCAGCTAGCGACTCGGCTGACTCTGACACACAGGCCTGACGGGGCATAGGGACAAGATCTCTATGGGCCTCCTAGGTCTATAGCCAGTGACTATCTCAAAGGGACTCATGCCAGTAGACCTATTGACCGAGTTGTTGTACGCAAACTCTGCTAATGGTAAGATCAGGTCCCAACCTTGCTCGTGCTCTCCAACTAGACATCGCAAAAGGTCACCCAGACTCCTATTAACTACCTCTATCTGCCCATCAGTCTGGGGATGATAAGCTGTGGAGAACTTGAGCTTGGTGCCCATAAGGTGCCATAGGGTCTTCCAAAAATAGCTCACAAATCGTACATCCCTGTCTGAAACAATAGTCTTGCGTAGCCCATGCAGACGGACAATCTCAGCTAGAAAGAGACGGGCTACCTTCGATGCATCGGAGGTCCTAGCACAGGGGATGAAGTGAGCCATCTTGGAGAACCTATCAACCACCACCATGATGGAATCGTGCCGACGGACCGTACGTGGCAACCCTAAGACAAAATCCATGCTAGCATCTTGCCACGGACGATCTGGCACAGGGAGAGGAGTGTACAAACCAGTATTCTGCCTTCGCTGCTTAGCCATGGCGCAAATGCAGCACTGGACCACGATGGGGGCCACATCGCGCTTGAGACTGGGCCAGAAGAATCGGTACTCCACCAACTCGATGGTCTTATTCCGGCCAAAGTGGCCGACGAGACCTCCCGCAAGAACCTCCCAAATCAAAAACTCACGAACAGAGGTCCGCGGGACACACAACCTATCCCCATGAAAAAGATAACCCTCCTGAAGGATGTAATCACAGTACTCTCTAGAGGGTCCTAGCTGGAGCGCAACGTGAATCGGACCAAAATCTGGGCAATCGGGGTACTCCTCTCGAAGCCTCTCAAACCCCGTAACCTCCGTGTGGACCATGGATAAGAGCATGGATCGACGACTCAAGGCGTCGGCCACACGATTCTCCACGCCCGCCCGATGCCTGAGGACAAACGTATAGGCCTGAAGGTACTCTACCCATCGACTGTGTCAGGGGTTGAGCTTCTTCTACGCATGGAGAAATCTGAGGGCCTCATGGTCCGAGTACAACACAAACTCATGTGGCAGTAGATAATGTCTCCAATACCTCAAAGCCTGCACTACCGCGTAAAACTCCTTGTCATAAGTGGAGTACTTCAGCTTTGCATCATTCAGTTTCTCGCTGAAGTAAGCAATAGGGTGGCCCTGCTGGCTCAACACTCCACCTATGCCGACACCAGAAGCATCACATGAAACCTCAAACACCCTCGAAAAATCCGACAGTCGAAGTACAGGTGCCTGAGTCATCCGCTCCTTGATGTCACGAAAGGCCGAAGCAGCGGCCTTCGTCCAAATAAAGGCTCCCTTTCGAATGCAGTCTGTAATAGGAGCCGTAATGGTGCTAAACTCGCGTATGAATCGACGGTAGAAAGTGGCTAAGCCATGGAAGCTGCGCACATCATGGATGGTCTACGGCTCAGGCCACTCTACGATCCCCCTGATCTTCTCCGGGTCAGTAGAGACACCCTCATGTGAAACGATAAACCCCAAGAAAGTAACGTGATCGGTCAAGAAGGCACATTTCTTGAGGTTGCCATATAAACTCTCCTGACGAAGGGTGAGGCACACCTGGCGTAGGTGACCCACATGATCCTCCCTAGTGCGGCTGTATATAAGAATGTCATCAAAGTATACGACCAGGAACACACCAATGAATGGTCGCAACACCTGGGTCATCAGCCGCATAAAAGTACTAGGGGCGTTGGACAGCCCGAAAGACATGACCAATCACTCATAAAGTCCATCCTTCGTCTTGAAGGTTGTCTTCCATTCATCTCCCGGCCGAATCCTGACCTGATGATAGCCACTCTTCATATCAATCTTTGAGAACACTGTGGCTCCCGCCATCATATCCAACATGTCATCCAAGCGGGGAATGGAAAAACGATACTTCACCGTAATGCGATTAATAGCACGGCTATCCACGCACATCCTCCAAGTGCCATCTTTCTTTGGAGCTAACAGTGCGGGAACGGCACAGTGGCTCATGCTCTCCCTCATGGAGCCCCTCCTCAGATACTCCTCCACCTGCCTCTATAACTCGGCATGCTCAGCCGGGTTCACGCGATAGTGTGGCAAGTTGGGTAACGTAGACCCCGGAATCAAATCAATAGCGTGCTGGATATCACGCATCGGAGGTAATCCATCTGGAAGGTCCTCGGGGAAGATGTCTGCAAACTCGTGGAGGAGTGAGGCAATCTCAACAGGATGCTCGCTCGAAGTCTCCTCAACGGTCACATCGGTAACCTCTCTCCCTACCAAGATATAGATAGTATCACACCCGGGAAGCTCCTGCTCAACCCGAGCGGTGATCAACTGCAGGGTCCTGGAAGATGGGGTACCTCGGATAGAGGCACGAGGTGTAGGGGTGCTGCCAGACGGGGAAACTCTAGGAACGGCAGTGGGACCCTGCTGCGTAGTACCAGGTACAATAATGGTGCGTGACTGAGATGCACCATCAGCAGCCATAGCACTCGGCGTGGTGCCCCCCTGTGGGGTAGTAGGAGCTCCTGGTCGGGAGGGGTGTAAGGTGATACGCTGGCCGCCATGCTCGAAGACACAAGTGTTGGACCGACCATAGAGGGTCGCATCCACATCAAATATCCATGGCCTGCCCAAGATAATACTCCCGACCTCCATAGGCAAGACATCGCACCAAATCTGGTCCTTGTATGGGTGGAAAAGTATCGGCACGAGACATCTCGACCGAACTGGAATAGAAGTCGCATCCACCCAGGACACCTGGTAAGGGTGAGGGTGATCCACAGGCGTCAACCCAAGGCGCGTAACGGTCCCGGTGGAGATTGCATTAATGCAACTCCCACTATCAATGATGACCTTGCACACCTTACCACCTAGGCGGCTGTAGGTGTGGAAGATCGTGGTACGACGCCAGTCGTCGCTCTCCCTCGGCTGGGCCAGAATGCAACGAACAACCCCAAGCCTATCATCACTTGGCACATCCTCGATGCTCACCTCTCGGATGCAACTGACTGCTCCCTCATCTAGTTGAAACTCCTCGGCCATGTCAACCCCAGCCTCATAACTCACCTCTGCTAGGACTGGTGGAGGCTCCTCCTGATCAGTACTCTCAATGGCTAGGGTCCTCGTAGGGCAAGAGGAGGCATAGTGGCCAAACCCTTGACAACGATAACAGCGGTTACGAGAACCGCCGTCCTGGGGCAAACCTCTTGCGATCGGGGCCTTCCCCTTATCATCTCGCCTGATGGGTGGTGCAGTAGTATGAGGGCGAGTGGGAGGGGCCGGTAAGGCTGGCGCGGGCTCTCTCACGGGAAAAGGACGTGGGCGAGGGGGAAGATCCTGGCGAGGAGCCTCGGGAAGTCTGAAGGGTGGACCCCTCTGGGATGGCATGGGCACAGCACGCTGCTGGAAGGTGCACTGATACGGGGGCCTCGCCCGAGGAGGAGGATCACTCTCTAACTCGAACTGCTCCATCTCACGTACTACCTGGTAGGCATGATCAATGGTCGTCACACGCTGACGGAACAGCTCCTGCTGATAAATCTGACGAAGTCCCCTCCGAAATCGAGAAAGGGTCAACGCCCTCAATAGAAGCTCGTCAAACTCATCGATATACTCCGACACAGATCGGGTACCCTGAGTGATGCTCTGCCATCTGTCAATCAACCGGTGTCGGTATGTCACGGGGACGTACTTCTCCTGGAGCCTCGCCTTCACCTCCTCCCATGAGTCGATAGGCTCCTCAAATCGCTGCGCAAGACGATCCTCAAGGTTTGTCCAATAAGTCAGGGCTCGACCTCGTAACATCGTCTTGGGGAAGAAGGTTCGCCAAGGGTCGGACATCCCCATCCAATCAAAATAGCAGTTCATCCTGGCTTCCCAGTCAAGATAAACCTGTGGCTCCAAGGAACCATCAAAGCTAGTAGCCTCGATGCGGGCGTTCCGAATATCCTGGTCCCGGTCTCGGGGCGCCCTCCGCTCGTCATCAAAGTCCAAATCACGCCTCCTATCAAACCTCATGTACCCCCGGGCAGCGGGGGCCCTAGGAGTCTCACCCACCTCCTCCTCAAAAGACTCTCCATCAAAATCCTCAACTCGACCATGCCGGTCATCAGCGGGGGCAACCCTAGGGGGCGGGTGCCGAGGCACTGCCTAGGGATGTGGGCGTTGCGGCTGAAGGCGATCTACTGGCCGATCGCGCCTCTGATCCCGGATGGCTCCCTCTAGAGCAGTGATGCGACCAAGCATCCCCTAGACAGTATGGTCAGACTTTGTGAGTTGGACCCTATCCTCTATGCCTGCTAGTCCCTCAACGAGGCGATGATCCATCATCTGTATATCAGCCTTGAGCTGGGACACTAACTCGGTCAAGTCAAGACCTCCATGAGGGTCCACATGCGTGCCTGACACACTCGGGTGTGAACCTGACATCAACGCTGACAAGTGATACTCAGCACCGCTACGAGTGGGCATAAAACACAAATGTGGCTAAACTACGATGCACTGACACACTATGATGCGAAATTGATGCTTTTTTTTTAAAGAACGATGCAAATGAACTAACAATAAATGCAAGACATGGAGTGACAATGTGGTGACACCCTAGACTGCCGACCTAGGCTCTGATACAGAAACTGACACGGGACGGTGTACTCAAACGAGTCCGACTAGGCGACTAATGAGATCAGCAAATGTGCTACCATTGTTCGACAAATAACCCGACATGTACTCGAACGCCAAGAGATGAATTATGCTAAATAACAGTAGCTACGCGCTAAGAAACCGTCCCTCGCAGCGAGGAAACGTCGAACCGAACAGTAGATAGAACTACCAAGGCCTAGGGCATCAATCATAGACTGAACTCAGATCAGCGCGCTCAGGATAGGAAAACACTCACAATCTCACAGCCAGCAGCAATATAAAATATCAGGCTAGGCAACCTAAATCACTCACGGCGGCAAATATGACATAGATACCAAATAAGCAAATTAAATGAGCGGGCTTTTCGCACTAACCTACTCGCTGAAGAGCGAGGCACGTGAATAGAGTTCTCGCGATCTCGACCGTAGCTGCTCGATGTCGACGTCGAATTAAACCTGCACTAAAATGACTTGTGGACCTTCAAATGGGGTTCTCTTCTTGCTGTCTTTTTTTTTATGGGTGTTTCAACTTATCGCTCTTTTCTGCCTTTTCTTTTTTTTTCTCACAAGAACTCACGTCTACAGATAGAGAGAGAGAGAGAGAGAAGAGAGAGGGAGAGAAACAGAACGAGAGAGGAAGGTTACAGAGGGAGAGGAGCGATGGGAGAACAAAGAAGGTGAGGGGCAGCAGCTTCGACCGTCAGGGCGGGGTCCGGCGAGGAGCGGGAGCTGAGGCGTCCGGGAGAGGGGGAAGTCGCGCCAGCCGGTGCGGAGGTCGGATAGGCCGATGCAGGAGGTCCCGACGGACGGGCCGCGGCTGGTCGCGGCGGTGCTGCTATGGTTGACGAGGCCGCGGGTGTGGCCAGCGACGGAGGGCGACCGCGGCGGGTCTCTGCTGTGGGGTGGTGCTGTGGGAGGGAAGCCCCCGGGGACGACATCCACGACGGTGGGGGCCGCTGCAGGGAGGTCGCGAGTGGGGAGAAGACCAGTGGGGTAGGCCCCGCGAAGAAGACCGACGACGCCGATGGAGGCGACTGCGGCGGAAGGCAGGGCTTCCTGCGGCGGCGGTCGCAGGGCGGGAGGCGTCACGCGTGCGGGGGCTCACAGGGCCGGCGGGGACGATGGCCACGACGATGGTAGAGGAGGTCGGCGGCGGCAACAGTCGGCGGGTGGGTCCCGCCGTCTCTGCAACAGGTGGTAGGAGGTCGCGAGTTCGCTGGGGGGGGAAAGCTTTAAACGCGAAGGTGGGGGAGAGGAAGAAGAGGAGACTCACGTGGGGGGGGGGAGGGTCGTGAGGGGGGGGTGGGGGTGCGAACACGGAGGGAAGGGCAACGTGGGAGTGGGGAGTCAGGGAACAGTAAATACTTGAACAGGGAGAAGTACACGGAGGATGGATAGAATAGTGGAAGAGGACGGGGGCGGGGGGAGAAACGGGGTAGCGGAGGTTTCTCACCTCCCTAGGGCTTCGCGCCCCCCTCCAGCTCCCTTCACGGGAGGAAGACAACTACGGCGGCTCACTTCTTTCAACTTTCAATATTTTTCCATTCTTTTCATCATGCCCAAAAAAGGGGAACTACAAGAGTATTTATACTATAAGAAAACCCTAGTGGTCTCCTCACAAGACTAAATACCAAAATATCCCTAGAACCTAAAATAGTGCTAAAATCGCACCCGAAAATACATAATAAATAGAAAATACATCAAATGGGCCTCTCTCTCAAATAAATGCTAAATAATCAAAAGAAAAATACATCAATGTGCTATGTGTCATCATCAAGCCATAGGGATGCCGAGGTCGCTGCTGGTGGTCTCCGACGGCGGTAAACGCGGGTCGAGTTGAATCGGATCCGTGCTCGGGTGTCCTCACCAAAGTGCTTTGACCCTAAGGCAGGTCGAAAGTATGTCATCAAAGATGTCACCTTCAGTGAGTCTGAATCTTATTTCTCCCCCCAAGGTTCCTTCTCAAGGGGAGCATTATTTTATTCCACATACTTCTGAGTTGTTTTTTTGAAGTCCTCCTTCCTTGTGTCAGGAGTTGTCAAATTAAATAGTGCCACAGGAGAATCATCACTTCAAATTGGGGATCATCCTACCACTAACGACTCACCACGAGAGCTGATCACCTACTCCAGACAGCCAAGGAGGATGGAGGATTAGCCTATGGACTGTCCTCATGAATTTGTTGAATCCTCAAATAATCAATCCATTATCCCTTCTGAGCTTGATTTACCCATTGCTCTTCACAAAGGTATTAGAGAGTGTACGAAACACCTCACTTGCCAATTTGTTATTACTCTAAATTGTCTCCTTCCTATCATGCCTTTATCATCGCATTATCTAATGTTTCTGTGTCGAAGTACTTTATAGAAGTTGCAAGTGATCCAAAATGGTTGTGTAATGGATGAGGAGATGAGAGTCTTGCAAAAGAATCGGACCTGGAAACTTGTTGATCCTCCACAAGGGAAGAAGTTGGTTGGCCCGAAGTGGGTGGTCACCATCAAGTGCAAGTCATATGGGCCCGTTGATCGATATAAAGCACGTCTGGTGGCCAAAGGATTAACAAGTGCATCAAACTCCGATGATAAAGTTGCACTCTCAACTCCCTTCGGTGCCTCGAGGGACTCTGTCGAGGAAGGCCCTCTCACTAAAGAAAAAAAGAAAGAAAAGAAGAAAGCAGAGAAAGATTGCAAATCCAATGAAACCATGTCAGGTGCCTAGGACAAGCCCTCGGGGTGACTACAAATAAATGAAAGAATACACAACATGAGCTCGAGACAAGTCCTCGGGATAGCTACAAGTAAATGAAAGAATACACATCAAGAGCAAAAGTTAAGCATCTTGTTCTAGCTTTGCTTCGCAAAGTCGTCCTGCATAACTCCAATGGAAGGAAGACGCTCCTAATGAAGCAAAGGTTGCAAACCAAAGCATTGCATCTGTGGGAGCATTGGGTCACTCAAATTCGAAGCTATGGAAACTCTGAAATTCTCCCAATGTATGGACTTGATGTGATAGCTCTAGAAGAACCTGCAAAGCAAAAAAAAAAAGAAAATCATCAGTACACAAGGAATCTCAAATTTTACAAGCAAAGTTGATATGGAAATTAAAGATTGGAGGGGGAGAAAATCTACCGTCCGAGAGCACGGCCCAACTAGGTCCAATTCGACCAAACCAGACCCAGCTCCCCAAAGTGACAGCCCCTTTTCGGGCCCACTTACTTTAAGCCCAAAACTCACTCGAAGCAGCACTTCCTAGGTGGCCCTCAGGTCCGGAAGTCCGAGCGACAGATCGGTCGAGAGATCCCCTGTGGGGACCCGACACGGCCTACCCGAGCTATACACTTATCGCTCAGGATAAAACCCCGAGCAAGCGCCTCTGGCTCGGACCGACTGTCGGAAGCTTATCCAAGCATCCGTTATGCATCCAGCA
Organism: Amorphophallus konjac; assembly: GCA_022559845.1. NCBI lineage: Eukaryota > Viridiplantae > Streptophyta > Magnoliopsida > Alismatales > Araceae > Amorphophallus > Amorphophallus konjac. The sequence continues at coordinate 107,360 of JAHNEJ010000890.1, read as the reverse complement.
GGAGCAGGGAACTACAAGGGATAAGGAAGAGCAAGAGTCCTTATACCATAAAGAGCCCACTACAAGGACGTAACCTCCCCGAAATCCCCTCAACTCCCTGGACTAGTACGTTAAATGGACTGCTATATAAACTCTAGGGAGACCCTCCGAGAAGGTAAGCAATGATCCTGAGAGAAAACCACCACACCTCTTAGTGGAGAATAATCTTGCGCCCCCTCTTTCTCCAACCCTCTCTCTTCACATCCATGCTCTATCACACTTGCTGACTTAAGCATCGAAGGGTTTTCCCCAGGGACTCCTCCCTGGGCACCTCTAATCCATTTCCTGCCTTGCAGTTCATACAGACGTGGTGACCGTGACAAAAGATTCTCCCTGGATCTCACGACTCAGGATCAGCGCAAGATTACGCCTCTTCATCTGGCGCCGTCTGTGGGAAACGAACAAAGAGCCATCATGGTGTGAAGAAATTCCGGTAGGAAGATCGCCGGCGGCAGGGGAAAGACCGTAGTGGCAGATGGGGAGCCTGTGCCCTCCCACCCCGCAGAAAACCTCCCCTCCGACGACAACAATCAAGCCGACGAGCTACCTCCACCACCCGCGGAGGTGCAACCCCCTAACGGGAGTTCTGACGCTCTCCAAACCCTCAACACAAAACTGGATATCCTCATAGAATTAATGAGGACCCAGGCGACTAGGGAGGAGAAGTCACGACTCCCACGGGAGAGCACCCCCCGTGGAGAAGCTTCCCAGCAAACGGCCGGAGGCCGCTTCACCCTCCGGGGACGACGGCTTATACGCAACAGGTCGGGGGGACCTTCGTACGCCCCCCCTCCAGAACAAGAAGCCTCCTCCACCCCGAGGAGAGAAAGAACCGGGACGCGCCGGCAGTTCCCGGAAACTGATCCCCCCGAGGGACGACGCGGCAGCCCGCAGGGACGCCCCCACAGCCCCTCGGTTCAACGGCAACCGGAGTTATCCCTCCAGTTGCGGGACTTCGAGCGACGATTTGTGGAACAAGAGCGTGCCCTCCGCGCCCTGTAGAAAAATTCCACCAAGGAAGATGAGGAGCAATCCCCATTCTCCGACCATATCTTGAAGGCCGAGATCTCCCCCAGAATCTTGTTGCCAACCTTCAAGTCGTATGACGGCCAGGGAGACCCGGTCGACCACTACGACAGCTTCGACGCCCTGATGACCTTACACGGGGCCTCCGACGCAGTCAAATGCCGAGCATTCGTGACCACCTTGATCCAAGGCGCTCAAGCCTGGTTCCGAGCACTCGCCCCCAGCAGCATCCACGACTTCAGACAATTCGGGCGAGTATTCAAGGAAAGCTTCGCCGGCAGCGGCCCTCCAAGGTCAGTAGCGGGGTTGTTGGCACTAAAGCAGGCACAGGGGGAGAAACTCCGGGCCTACATCAACCGATTTAAATCAGAAGTCCTGCGTATCCCCCGCGTGGATGTCGCCTCAGCCATCACCGCGCTGACCGGAGGCACCCGCGATGAGAACCTCCGGCGAGAACTGGTCCTCCATCCCCCCACCTCCCTCGCCGATCTGGTGACCCTAGCCCTGCGCCACGCGGAGTGCAAGGAAGTCCTCAGCGCTTGCCGCGGCCCAACGGGCTCGGGTCGGGAGGGGGATAAGAAGCGACCATCTGAGCAAGGCTCAGGCCAAGGAAAACGGCGGAATCAAGACTGAGACCGAAGGGAACCCCCTCGGAAATACGAGTGATACACTCCTCTATCCGCTCCCGTCTATGAGATATACGAAGACATCAAGGGCTCGGGCATTCTCCGCCAACCCGAGCCTATGAAGGCCAAGCGCCGCAACCGCCGCAAACATTGCCAGTTCCACAACGACCACGGGCACCATACCGAAGATTGTCACCAGCTCAAGGACGAGATCGAGCGTCTCGTCCGCCAAGGAGACTTATCTCGGTACGTGTCCGAGCGCCAGAAGGAGGACCGTGGCATTCCAGAAGAGATTGACAATCAACCCCGCGGGGTCCACACCAATGTCATTTCTGGCGGCGAGGTATCAGGAGGAGACAGTAGCTGAGGAAGGAAGCGTCACGCTGAACAGGCGAGCAGGGCCTCCGAGCCCCCCAAGGCCCCACCGGCGAGCGAGCAGCAGGCCCTGGTATTCTCCGACCAAGACCTGGAAGGGTTATCTACCCCGCACCATGACGCTCTTGTAGTATCGGCTACTATAAACCATTGTAACGTAGATAGGATACTGGTTGACAATGGTAGTGCCCCTGATGTACTTTTGTACGAATGCTTCCTTAAGATGGGTGAAAACCCATCCAAGCTCCGCCTAATTCGAACCCCCCTTTGTGGGTTCAACGGCCAGGCAACCTATCCCAAGGGAGCCCTAAGTCTGCCGGTCACCATCGGTACCCCTCCCAAAACCGTTACTGTTATGGCTGACTTCATTGTGATCAAGGGGATGTCGGCCTATAATGCCATCTTCGGCCGAGGTATCCTCAGCCGGACAAAGGCAGTGCCCTCCACCTATCACCAAAAAATGAAGTTTCCCACCAAATGCGGTATCGGGGAAGTCCGAGGTAACCAGGCAATAGCTCGAAGGTGCTACATAATCTCGGTCGAAGCCATAAGGCCAGAGGGAAAAAATAAAAATGGTGAGGAAGTCGAGGATGAACCAACAACATCCGAGCCTGGTGGCAAATTGTTGACAGTCTTCCTTAAAGACGACCCGGCTCTAGGAGTAAAAATTGGAGCTGATTTACCGTCTGATGTATAAAAGTAATACAGAGATTTTCTTTCGGAATATATTCAAGTCTTCGCATGGTCTGATGAGCATCTTCCCGAGATCCCTGGGGAGATGGTGGTACACAAGCTCAACCTCAACCCATCGGTGAAACCCGTCCAGCAACGCAGAAGAAAGCACGCCCCAGAGAAGCAGACGATCATCAAAGAGCAAATTCTCAAGGGGAAGAAAATCGGCCTATTTCGACCGGTCCTTTACCCGACATGGCTCGCTAATGTCGTCTTAGTACCAAAAGCTTCGGGCAAATGGCGAATGTGCATGGACTTCACCGACCTCAACAAAGCCACTCCGAAAGACTGTTACCCACTGCCGAGCATCGACCAGGTAGTCGACTCAACCTCCGGTAACGAATTGCTCAGCTTCCTGGATGCCTACTCCGACTACCATCAGATCCGAATGGATCCTGAAGACATCGAGAAGACAGCCTTCATCACTGACTTCGGCGTATACTGCTACACCCGAATGCCTTTCGGGCTGAAGAACTCCAGGGCAACATATCAAAGGCTGATCAACCACATTTTCGAAGGACAAATCGGTCGGAACATCGAAGCCTACATCGACGACATGCTCGTCAAGACACCCAAGGCCGAGGACCACTTCACCGACCTAGCGGAAACCTTCGACACTCTCCTGAGGTACAACATGAAGCTCAACCCAGCTAAATGTGCCTTTGGGGTTCGATCCGGAAAGTTCCTGGGTTTTCTAGTCACTCAGCGTGGGATCGAGGCCAACCCCGACAAAGTTCAGGCCATCCTGAACATGCAGCCACCCGTTTGCGTCAAGGACGTCCAACGCCTGACTGGACGAATTGCTGCGCTCAACCGTTTCTTATCTCGAGCGGCCGAACGATGCCTGCCTTTCTTCAAATTGTTGAGAGGGCCCAATTGACATCCGCTACGTTCGCCTGGGACGAGGAATGTCAGAAGGCTTTTGCAGAGCTAAAGGAATTTTTGGCCTCACCCCCGGTGTTATCAAAGCCGGTCCCGGGCGAAACGTTGCACCTTTACCTCTTGTCGACTCCTTCCACAGTGAGCTCGGTCCTGGTTCGAGATGACGTAGGAGTGAAGAGACCAGTATATTACACCAGCAAGGTGCTCAGCGAGGCCGAACGACGGTACCCCGCAACCGAGAAACTCGTGCTAGCGTTGGTAACCTCGGCCAAGCGCCTCCGGCCCTACTTCCAAGGGCACTCCATCGTCGTGTTGACCAATGAGCCCCTGAAGAGGATCCTTGCTCACCTTGAAGCTTCGGGTCGCCTCGTCAAGTGGGCTATAATGCTCGGGGCTTACGATATCTCCTATCGCCCTCGCTCGGCCATCAAGGGACAGGAACTCGCGAATTTCATCGTAGAGAGTACTGTCCCGACCGAGGAAGTCCATCCGCTGACGCCCGGGCCCACCTGGGATCTTTTCGTCGACGGATCCTCCAACTCCGCCAGCAGCGACGCCGGCGTTCTTCTCCGATCCCCGGAAGGAGCAGAACTGCAATATGCATTGAAGTTCAACTTCTCGGCATCCAACAACGTCTCCAAGTATGAGGCTCTCATCTCGGAAGCCAGGATGGCACGACGACTGGGGGCCGAACGAGTCAGAATCCACACTGACTCCCAATTGGTCGCCAACCAGGTCAACGGTGACTACGAAGCTCGGGAAACACCGATGATCAAATACCTTCAACTGGTAAGAGGAATAGCCCCACTATTCAAGAGTTTTCAGGTTATCCGGATAACTCAGGAGGAGAACTCTCGGGCGGACGCCCTCTCTAGGCTGGCTTCCTCTGCTGGCGCAGAAGGCACTGGATCGGTCTTCCTTGAAGAGCTAGAACGACCGAGCATAGAAGCGGAGCTCATGACCGTTGATCGGGCATCATCAAGCGACTGGCGGACCCCATATATATCCTGGCTCCACGATTCTCGAGAACCCTCTAACCCTCGAGATGCTCGAAGACTGAAGTATCAAGCTCGACGCTTCGTCACCTTAGACGACGCTTTGTACCGAAGGTCTTTTTCCGGTCCCCTCCTCAAGTGCCTCGGTATCAAAGAGGTCGGCCGAGTAATTCAAGAGGTCTACGAAGGTGTCTGCGGCGCACATCAAGGAAGAAGAGCGCTCGCCAGGATTTTGCTGCGACAAGGCTACTGGTGGCCCACTCTCCAACGCGACTGCTCGACCTACGTATAAAGGTGCGACCGATGCCAACGTTTCAATCATCTGGTCCATCAGCCTGCCTCAGAGCTCGTCACCCTTACCGAGCCATACCCTTTTGCTCGGTGGGGGATCGACATCTTGGGGCCGTTTCCAACAGCCCAAGCCCAAAAGAAGTTCGTCATCGTCGCCATCGATTATTTCACCAAATGGATTGAAGCCGAAGTCACCGCTAGGATTACCGAGTCGGTCGTATGGAGCTTCGTTTGGAAATCAATCATCTGTCATTTTGGTATCCCCCGAGTGATTGTGAGCGATAATGGTCGGCAATTTGATTCTCATTACTTTAGGAACAAATGAGAATTAAGAAGTTTTTTCAACAAAGCTAAGACTTGTCAATCTCAATGTCTGTTACAACAAGAAGTTTTTTGGAGACAGAAATCGAGAATTAAGTGGCTCAAGGAAGGTGACAGAAATACCAAATTTTTTCACATGTCTACCATGGCTAATAGAAGAAAGCATACTATTCCTCTTTTGAAGACATCAAATGGCAGCCTGACTTCAGACCATGATCAAATGAAAAACATTGCTGCTGAACATTTTAAACAGGCTTTCACTTCTCAGGCACATTACATTGATGATAACATTCTGGAATGCATTCCTTCATTGATCACACCGTCAGATAATGATCAACTGTGTGGCACTCCTTCTGAAACTGAAATCAAATAGGCAGTTTTCCAAATGTCCTCTGACAGTGCACCTGGGCCAGATGGTTTTTCAGGAGCCTTTTATCAGTGTGCTTGGTCCATCATAGCTAGTGATGTTGTGGCTGCTATTCAGCATATATTCAGCACCAAATGCTCTCTTCCTAGAAGCTTTACCTCAACATTAATTGCTCTTATCCCTAAAAAAGCAATGCCACTGACATCTGTGATTACAGACCTATAAGTCTTTGTAACTTCATTTACAAGATTATTTCAACCATTCTCAATAACAGATTAGCTGGGTTTCTACCAAAAATTATTTCCTGTCATCAATCAGCCTTTGTGAAGGGAAGAAATATAGTAGAAAACATAGCATTGGCCCAAGAACTTGTGCAAGAACTTGGAAGGAAAACAAGAGGAAAGAATGTAATATTCAAACTTGACATGGCAAAGGCTTATGATCGTCTTGAATGGGACTTTCTATATGCTGTACTTCGGAAATTTGGGTTCAGCTTGGAGTTCATCTCTCTTATTGACAATATGATCAGCAACTGTTGGTTTTCAGTTCTTCTAAATGGTGACTCTGCAGGTTTCTTTAAATCATCCAGAGGAATTCGTCAAGGGGATCCTATTGCCCCTGCTCTCTTTATCATTGCAGAAGAAACCCTCAGCAGATGCCTGCATGATGCCTACTATAAAGGTGCTGTTGAATGCTTCATGGGCCCTAGAGGCTGCCCCACCATTTCTCATTTGTTGTTTGCTGACGATACCCTGATCTTCACCAAAGCATCAGCCACCTCAATCAAGAATTTACTGCAACTTCTGAAAACTTATGAACAGGCTTCTGGTCAATTAATCAGTATAGGTAAAAGTGGCTACTTCTTGCACCATTCTGTGAAGGATTCAGTTGTCCAGAAGGTACATGATTTAACAGGATTCACCAAGCACACTTTCCCCCATAAGTATTTGGGCTTTCCTCTCATTATTGGTAGGAAGAAAAAAGTGCATTTTGCTTTCATCCTGTCTTCTGTCCGGAAAAGAATCCAAAGTTGGTCGGCCAAATTCCTATCTCAAGGAGCTAAGCTGTGCCTGATAAAGCATGTTCTGACTACCATCCCCATCTATTATTTGGCATCTTCCTCTCTTCATGTGGGCACACACGATGCCCTGGAAAAAAGCTTTGCAAATTTCTTCTGGGGTTCTTCCACACTTGGCAATAAGAGGCATTGGAAGAGATGGGCCTCTATCTGCAAACCTATAGATCAGGGTGGACTGGGTGTCATGTCCCTTCGACAGATGGAGATAGCCTTGAGGGTCAAAATGTTATGGAGAGCTATTCATGCTGATTCTCTGTGGGCAAACTACTTTAGAGCTAAATATATTCAAGGTAGTCACATCTCTGAAGTTCAGTTCAAAAACATGAAAGGTATTACTCGGAAGTCTTGGCTACATGCTAAAGATCTCATCATCAAACACAAGATAACAATTTTGGGTGATGGCTTAAATACCAATTTCTGGAATGATAAATGGCTTGGCAACCAAACTATGGCTTCATTTGTTACTGCAGACCTGATTCAAAATTCCAAACTGTCAGTCAATGAGTTCTATACCCAGCATAGTACTGATCTCAATATCTTAACAAATATCTGCCGAAGGATATCATGTCTGCTGTTCAGATCATTAATCTCTCACATGACAGAGATCAAGCTGTTTGGAGTTTATCGTCCACTGGGGACTGTTCTGTTTCCTCTGTCTGTAAAAAGGCCTTCACTGTTCAAGATCAGCAGCATGTCACCAATTGGAATAATTTATGGTTTAGCTGGCTGCCTTCTAAGTTATCAATCCATCTTTGGAAAACCATTCACCAATGTCTTCCAACTGATGACCGAATCAAAGCCATTGATATTCCCACTTGTTCTAAATGTCACTGTTGCAATCTTCCCTCTGAGGAAACCGCCAACCATATTTTTATTTCCAGTGAAATTGCTTCATTTATCTGGTCGTCCCTCCACTCCAAAGGTTTGGAAATCCATGGTAGAACTGCCAAAGACCTTATACTCAACACAACTCAGTCCATCAGCAGACAATCCAAGCTGGATTGCTTCACTCTTGCTACTATTAGCTATGGACTGTGGGAGCTATGGACCTCCAGGAACTCTGCTAAATTTGAAGGGAGGAAATTTTCAAAACGGTCTATCCTCTTTAAAATCACTGCCCAAGCGAAGGAAATTATAGCCCATTCAGGACTCAAGGAAAAATCGCACAAGAAGCGCAATGTTTTGGCTGACTTTGAAGTCCAAGCTGATGCTAGAGATTGTCCTCGCCTAAAGATCATAAAGTGGTTAAATCCTCCATGGCCCTTTATCAAACTAAATACTGATGGTGCATGCAAATCTAATGGTATATCGGGCGGTGGTGGAGTTATTCGAGACCATGCAGGAAATGTTCTTCTTGCCTTCTCACATTACTATGGTCACTCTAATAGCCTCATTGCTGAAGCAAGGGCACTACAAGATGGTCTTCTATATCTTCAAACAATTTCGGACCAGCCTACCATTATTGAGTGTGACTCCAAGGTGTTAATTCAGACAATCTCTAAGACAGCAACCTGTCCTTGGATCATTCTCCCTTATGTCAGAAATATTTGGAAAATATCCAACTCTGCAGACAAATTCTCTCACATATTCAGAGAAGCCAACACGGTTGCTGATTCACTGGCATCTCTTGCCTGTAGTACAAAGTGTAATTCTTTCTTTGCTTCTCATGAGCTTCCTAAGATTGTCAAAGGTACTGCTCGACTGGACAAGTTAGGAATGCCTAGCATCCGATTGATGTAATTATTTTCTTCTCCATTATCAATAAAATTTACCTCTTAGGTTTGAATGGTGGAATGGCTATTCTCTTTACCTAAGGTAAAGGGTGCATTCTCCCATTCAACCTCAGGCAGGGTTTATTATAATAAATAAAAAAAACTTTAGGAACAAATGTGCCGACCTTCACATTCGCAACCACTTCACTTCGGTAGCCCACCCTCAGGCTAACGGAGTGGTCGAAAATGCCAACAAAACTATATTAAAAGGCATTAAGGCCAGGCTCGGTAAGGCCAAGGGTAGTTGGGTAGAGGAGTTGCCAAGCGTACAATGGTCGCACCGAACTACTCCAAGAACCGCCACCGGTGAGACTCCTTTCCAGTTGGTGTACGGCACAGACGCCATGATTCCTTTGGAAGTCAGCAGTCCATCTGTCCGAGTCATCAACTTCTCGCCCGAGGCAAATGAGCAAAAACTGCTAGAAAACCTCGATATGGCAAGCGAGATAAGAGAGATCGCAAGCATCCGAGCCACGGAATATCAGCGGCGCCTTACTCGATATTACAACGCCAAAGTCCGAGAGAGGCATTTCCATCCAGGAGACTTCATCCTGAGAAAAGCCGAAGTCTCTCGACCACTGGAGGCGGTGGGGAAGCTGGCCCCTAATTGGGAAGGCCCCTACCGAGTGGTCGAGACGCTCGAGAAGGGGGCATATCGATTGTCTACCATGGAAGGAACGCCTATCCCCCGGACATGGAATGCAACAATATTACGAAAGTTCTATTTTTGAGCTTTTCACAGACATGTAAGCAACAAATGGCGATAATTTTCCTTTCATTAATGTTTCTTCATACATCAGATAGGCCACAGCCAATACAGTGCGTATCAAAAACGAAAATACTACATCCACTGGTACTACAACACGAGCTGACTAATCGGCGCGGACGCGGCTAGCAACCCCAGGCCGAGCCACTGACTCTACCCCGTGTAGAAACTGGCTCGGATAACGGGGCAGCTGACCTTGTTTGCCTCGGAAACTCAAAAAAAAAAAAAAGGTATCAGAGGAAGAAAAGGAAGGAAAACAAGTGAGGGCCTCCTCTGCCAACTCTTTGGAAGGAGGCCGAAAAGTCGAACAGAGAGCAAGCACCTCCAAGTGGTGCGAGCAAGGATAAAGGCATCCTCCAAAGAGGAAAGAAGAGTGAAAAAGTTGGTGGAAGAGCAGAAGAGGGAGAAAGCCACCCCCCCCCGAAGAAAGAAGGGGGGAGGCGGGGATGGAAGAGGAAGGAGAAGCGGGCAAAGGTGAGGAAGGAGCAGGGCGAGGCCGCCGTGTCAGACGCCCTGCTTCCTTGAACCTCCTTCCGCTTCTACCTTCCTCGTAAGATGGTGGCGGCGGTCCGACGGTCGGGAACAGGCGCGCTGCTACGCGCTGTCCCTTCTTGCACGCCGCCCGCCCGTCGTTGTCCCATCTTCCACGCCGGAGTAGCACGAACGCCTTTGGCGGCCGCCAGGATTATCGTCTTCCAAATCGCCTTCCATGTTTCACTAATAACTCCCCAGCACAGAGACAGGCGCTTCGCGAGAAGGGAGAAAGAGGAAGACTGCAAGGGAAGCCTTGAGCGATACCAAGAGGTGGACACGCCCTCCGGGACCTTTCTTATAGGCCGGCAGGGGGGAACGCTTGCCTTAATTGATTCTCCCCTCGAAAAAACGCGAAAGGCGGCAACCCTTCCCCAAGGGGCAGGTGCTTTGTTTCTCCCTCCAATTACCTCTCCCATGGGGACGCGCGAAATGGCAAGTCATTCAAAGCATGGAAAGTCGGAAAGGCGCCAGTGCCGCGACAGTCGCCGCACGCGAGATATCCGCAAATAAAATCCCCACCTTTTTAGCAACTACAGAAACGGTGGTCAAATCGCGCCAAAGGCGGTAAGAAACAGTCAACTCTGTGCTAAATATTACTGCCATTACATATCGAAAGGGCCAACCTTAAATGGCAACAAAAAAAAAAGAGAAGAGAAAAGAGCTGGCGCGTCAAACTCGTTTTCCTCCTAGTCTATGGAAATAGGGGGACTCCGAGAGGCCCGCGTCCTTTCTTGAGGTTCGGCAGTTGGAGGATCCTCAGCGCCAAGGGATCTGCCCCCAATACCCTCGGTGACGGCCGGTCCAGACACTGACCCCACTTGTGTGGGAACTGCCTTGTCCGCGTGCCCTCTAGAGGTGACCGGTGTTGGCGATCCCTCTGCCGAGCTGCAGGCATCCCCACTCCATCCTTCCCTCGACGTCGAAGAGGGAGAATCCGTAGTATCCGCGTCCGAGTCGTAGCGTTGCCCGGAAGGAAAAACAAGCTCGTCGGTCACCTGCTACTGGGCCTCAACGACCGCTCGATGGTAACCTTAGGCGAATCCCTTCCGTAGCCCCCAACGGTAGCCTGGCTCATAATACGAGAAGGCGGCCTTCTCGAGAGCTGCGTGATAGCCCTCCGAGCTCCTGTATCGTTCGATCGCCTCCGCCTCAGCTCGCTCAGCCTCCATCTCAAGCTCGGCTATTCTCTGCTCGGCCTCGAGCAACTTCCTCTCGGTCTCGAACAACTTCGCCTCAGCCTCAGTCCGCGCGACCTCGGCTTCCTCCCGCACTCGCTCGGCCCCTCGGACCTGGTTGCTGAGCTCCTCCCGCTCGGCCTCCACTGCTCGGAGCGCTCGACCTGAGATTGACGCTCCTCTTCCAGAAGTTCGCCCTTCAGGTTGGCCATATAGCGAGCCTGGGCCAGCTGATCGGCCAGTGTCCGAGCCTCCTCTTGGCTCGACTGAAACTGGGCTCGAAACGAAGTTGCCTCCCGCCGCGAGACTTCGAGCTCGAAAGTCAACTGATTGATCCTCTGATCAGACTCAGCGCGAACCCGAGAGAGGGACCTCTCTTGACTGTCCAGCCGAGCGAAGAAATCGGTTATCTCAGCCCCCAACTGGGCCATGATCAAGCCGCCCTCCATAACCCTCTCGAAGAGTAAAGAGGGGGGACCGCGTCTGATCTCTTCCCGATTCAGCGAAGGCACTAAGGATCGGCACCGTTGGTATAAAGAAGCCCGAACGATGGGTGCACCAACCGAGGGAGTAGGAATCCTCTCTGGAAGAGCCGGGACCGGAGCCTCTCCCACGAGCATCCCCACTCTCGGGACGACAACGCTCGGCACGGACCGGGATTTCGCCTCGTCCTGCGCCCCACCAACTTTGGTCGGTAATTCGGAGGCCATCGCCTCGATCTGCGGTCTGGCAGGTTCGGTAACGTCTCCCCCACCAGCGGCAGCCGTCTCTGGCTCGATGGACGGGAGATCCTGGCGGCAGACTTCCTCGGCTGAACGCTCCTCGACCGGGCGGACACGCCCCGCGTCTGAATGCTTCTCGGTCGGACGGGAGACCCCCGCCTTCTTTAACCGCTTCTTCTCGGCGGTCCGAGCCTTCATTGAAGATAGGAGCAGCCGCCCCCCTGGATCTTTGCGCTTGGCCCCGCAACGCTCGGGGGCATCTCCCCGAGCAATCTGCTTGCCCAAGTCCCAGGCGCAGGAAGGGCCCCCGGAAGCTTGGGGTTCACTCGGAGTAGGCGTCTCCTCTAGATCGACGATCTCCTGCTCCGACGACTGCTCCACCTCATCATTCATTCGCCTAGAATCTGAGCAGCGGAAGTCAAAACGTCAGAAGAGAGCCTACCTGCTCGACTCGGAAGTAGCAACGCGGGACCTTAGGGTTCTTACCTTGAGACGGCACCGCGCGGGAGGGATAATCCTCGATATTGACCACAGTCATCAACTCGGAGGTCGACCGGCGATTCTCTTGGAGAACCCTGATCTCCTCCTCCAGCTCTGAAGAAACCGCCGCTTGCTTCGGGGGGATGGACGGATGGAAATTGACCACCGTCAGGAAATCCCAGGAGGCACCTTCTGCGAAAGAGCCCACCCAAAAAAATTGGGTCTTCCACCCTTTGTGAGAGGAATCTTTGGCAGAAAGGGACACACAGCTCCTTCCCCTCCTCTCCTGGAGATAGAAGAAGCCCTTACCCGCGTGGGTCTGCTCCTTCAACTCAAAGAAGGAATTGAAAAGCTCCAATGAAGTGTGAAGCCCACACGAGCGACAGAGAAAGATAAAGGAAAAAATAAAGGTGTACGAATTGGAAACCAACTGGACAGGAGCCAGTCGGTAAAACTGAAGCAACCGCACGACAAAGGGGTGGAGGGGGAGACGGAACCCACACTTCCAAGCCAAAAGGAAAGCACAGAAAAGGCCCGGACGAGCATTCAGACTAGACTCGTGAGGCTTAGACGGAGAGAAGTAGTATTGCCATGGCAGCCCGTAACGTCTCTCCATCCTCTTTACTTCGGCCTCACCCAGCTCGCTGCACATGGGATGCTCAGGCTGCGGCACCAAATTTCCCATGCCAGGCCTGGCTTCGCGCGTCTCTATGGAAGGATGTTGCTCCGCCATGGAAGAAAGAGAGGAACGGGAAGAGGAGGAAAAGAGCACCGAATCAGACGATTCAGGAGGAGGTGGAAGCTGGAGAACCGTCGCCGTCGTAATCTCCGCTAGCTCTGCAAAGGCCTCCGCAAGTCGCTGCTCTTCCTGATCACTCTCGCGGCGCATGAGCCCTTCCGAAATATCGGCGAGGCAGAAAAAGAAAACCCTAAACGAAGGCGGTTTGGAACGCAAGCACGCGCAATATCTATCTCCCCATGAACTTGGCGGGAAACGGCGCGACGTTCCGAACCCCAAGAAGGGAGCTCCTCGCATCGACTCAAAAGAGTCATCATTACGGGCGTACTCCCAGGACAGCCGCATTAAGTGGCCCCTGCCGGAGATAATTCCCCACCCAAACCGAGTCACCAACGTCATCCCCGTAACTACTACTCATCCGAGTCCAATCTTGGCTCGGGAGTAGGAGGGGGACAAGTGGAGAGAGGGAAAATCTGCCGCCTGAGAGCACGGCCCAACTAGGTCCAATTCGACCAAACCAGGCCCAGCTCCCCAAAGTGACAGCCCCTTTTCGGGCCCACTTACTTTAAGCCCAAAACTCACTCGGAGCAGCACTTCCTAGGCGGCCCTCAGGTCCGGAAGTCCGAGCGACAGATCGGTCGAGAGATCCCCTGCGGGGACCCGACACGGCCTACCCGAGCTATACACTTATCGCTCAAGATAAAACCCCGAGCAAGCGCCTCTGGCTCGGACCGACTGTCGGAAGCTTATCCAAGCATCCGTTAAGCATCCAGCAGGAGCGGAGAACTCCAAGGGATAAGGGAGAGCAAGAGTCCTTATGCCATAAAGAGCTCACTACAAGGACGTAACCTCCCCGAAATCCCCTCAGCTCCCTGGACTAGTACGTTAAATGGACTGCTATATAAACTCCAGGGAGACCCTCCGAGAAGGTAAGCAATGATCCTAAGAGAAAACCACCACACCTCTTTGTGGAGAATAATCTCGCGCCCCCTCTTTCTCCTACCCTCTCTCTTCACATCCATGCTCTATCACACTTGCTGACTTAAGATCGGAGGGTTTTCCCCAGGGACTCCTCCCTGGGCACCTCTGATCCGTTTCCTGCCTTGCAGTTCATACAGACGTGGTGACCGTGACCAAAGATTCTCCCTGGATCTCACGACTCAGGATCAGCGCGAGATTACGCCTCTTCAGATTGGAATATTGATTTTTGTACCCTGACATGACAGTTCTGGAAGGATCCCTTCAATAGAACCTGCAAAGAAAAACATCAGTATACAAAGAAGTTCGAATCGTACAAGCAATATTGATATGAAAGATATAACTCAGGCAACAGTGGATATGTAGCCAGTGAGTCCTTTGACTCGAAAGAAGCACTCAAGACCAAACTCTGGGCAAAGCCAGAAAGACAAGGCCCAACCAAAGAACTCCAAACCAAGCTCCAGACAAGGTCAAAAAAGTGACATTAAGCGGGAACAATCCAAGTCTGACTCCAAGAAAAGCCAAAAGGGCAAGACCAAGGCGGAGTCCCCCGAGTCAAGTCTCAGACCAAATTTCTCAATACTTTGATCTATATATGACCGAGTTCAAGAATTGCCACCCGAAATAATCAAGCAGGCAATTATTGTCACCTGCCAAATACATGAAGAAGAGGCCGATTACGTCAAAGTGATCCCAAAGAAGCATGGTCACCCTAAACCCCCTAAAACAAAAGTCAAATTCAACAACTCCAATTCTGGAGGCACCTCCCAGTCGCCCATAAGGGCAGAAATTCCTTCTCCGATTGAACTAGCGTAAATTAAAAAGCAGGAGAAGAACGAGAAAAGGATCTAAAAAGAAGACTGAGGAAGCAAGCATCCTCTCTAGTGTGACTGTCATGCTAGGGTGTCTCAACCTACTGGAGAGTGCCAAGAAATCTAGCACTGCATTGAAACCCTTATTCAATAGGGAGAGATAGATGCCCAAGGAAGCTACGTAAAAAGCAAAACCTTAGACAGGCAACTGCAGGGTTAATAAGCCAAAGCTGCCTGATAGAAATTCTGCTCAAGGAAGATCCTATTTTCTACGAGCTGGAATGGCCAATGCTTCAACTTAAATCCCTGGCCGACCCAAAAGTCCAGGCCGACATACATATTGAACAGAGCACCAACTAACACTCGAGACATATTCTTAGGCAAGGCAAAAAAGGCGAGTCTCAACAGCAAGATTCCAAATCAAGTTCTGCACAAAGCCAGAAAAGGTAAAACTCAAGGGGAAAATGTCAAACCAAGCTACGAACGAACAACAAAAGGATTTCGATCACAGAAGAGAGAGAGAGAGAGAGAGAGAGAGAGAGAGAGAGAATGAGAAAAAAAGAGAAAGAGAAAGAGAAAGAGAAAGAAAAAGAAAGAGAATGAAAAAAAGAGAAGAAAAAAAGAAGAAGAAGACGACAACAGAAAACAAAGGAAGAAAACAAAAGAGAAAAAGAAGAAGAAAACAAAAAAAAACAAGAAGGAAAGAAACAAAGAAATAAAAATAATAAAAAACCCCAATTGGTGCATTTCGTGATGTTTTAATGAAACTCAACCTCAGAGTCGACTCGGTAGAGTGGGCCCATGCCATCTGAAGTGGTGTGTGCTCTCCTGAGTTCTCTCCTAGAGAGTACTAAGCCGAAAAATATTTGATTCAACCAAACTGACGATAGAAGTCAAATGGCCCCCCGCGAAGCACGTGATAGTATCAAATGTCGGCCCAAACTCAAATGTCAAACTTCGCGTATAATTTGTGATAGCACCGCACAAGACTGAGGTGTTGGGGCAACATGTAATCCCTTCCAATCTCACTTCCAAGATGTCATTGTATATTGGAGGATGTCCATCCAGGGGAGAATCTAAGCTAAACTCTTCGCTATGTCATTAAGACTAAGGGTAAAAAAATGTGAAGTGCATGGGCCGTCTACTATCGCCTTCGCTCTGACAGACATCCCGTGGGGGGCATTTGTTGAACCCCACAAAATTCACAAGTATTTTCTGATATTCCAAACAAATTTTAGAAATGAAATGTATTATGTCATGGCAAGAAATGACACAAGATCGTCACCATCTCATAAGCACCCATGGACATTTCATCAAACACTCAGTGGGTGACATAAGGCCACACACACCCACTCAACAAAATCTACACAAAGTCAAGCCTTTTAGCTTCTAATGACCTATAGAGATTTTGTCAAACACCTGGTGAGCGACACAAAGTCACACACCCACCCAATGAAATGAACTCAAGGTCCAAGATATTTGTCCCTCAGGAGCAGACCCTAATGTCTCGCACCTAAGTCCCCTCACCCGAGAGTCAAGGATAGTGAGACGTGCCAAGGAAAAGTCAACAAACAAAAAAGGAGAGCTCCACATGTCCTTTGCTAGAAAAAGGCCAGAAAAAGGGTAAAAGAAATCCCAGAATTAGTGGCATTCCATTGGGCACATTGGAGGGGGAGGACCACCTTTCTCCCTTCCTCCTTGGTGGGGGGACAGACCAGGTGGAGGGGGAGGACCCCCGGTCAAACTCACGGGGGTACCCTCTTCCCCTCACCCCAGCTGCTGCCACTGATGCTGCTTAGTTGTTGCTGCTGCTGCTCAGTAAAGGGTAAAAGAAATCCCAGAATTAGTGGCATTCCATTGGGCACATTGAAGGGGGAGGACCACCTTTCTCCCTTCCTCCTTGGTGGGGACAGACCAGGTGAAGGGGGAGGACCCCCGGTCAAACTCACGGGGGTACCCTCTTCCCCTCACCCCGGCTGCTGCCACTGCTGCTACTCAGTTGTTGTTGTTGTTGCTGCTGCTACTGCTCAGTTGTTGTTGTTGTTGCTGGTGCTGCTGCTCAATTGTTGCTGTTGATGCTGCTACCCAGTTGTTGCTGCTGCTAGTCAATTGCTGCTACTACTGCTTCTGCAAAACAAAGGAGGGAGAGGACCCCTGGTGGTGTCCACCGGGGGTACCCCCTCTCCCCCTTAATTTTGTTGTGGCTGCTGCTTTTTTTAATTTCTCAACAAAGGAGGAGAGGGAGGACCCCCGGTCAGGACCACCGGGGGTAGCCTCTTCCCCTCTCTCATGTTGCTGTTCCTGTTGCACCACCGAGGGTGTGCACCCCCTGTCCATTCCAACAGGGGTGGCACCCCCACTCCCTCCTGCTGCTAACCGGGGCAGGGTGCACCCCCGGTCAGACCAACCGGGGGTGGCACCCCCGCCCCCACCTGCTGCTCCTGTTGCTAACCGAGGGAGGGTGCACCCCCAGTCAGACCAACCGGGGCTGGCCCACCCCCCCCCCCTCCTGCTGCTCCCGCTGCTCAACCAGGGGAGGGAGGACCCCCGGTCCATCCCACCAAGGGTGCCGCCCCCCCCATGTTGCTGTTGCTCCACCGGGGGAGGGAGGACCCTCGGTCATCCCCACCGGGGGTGCCTCCCCCCTGCTCTCCCTTGCACATGAAACAAAAGAAAGAAAAGAAGACAAGGGGTCAAGGGAAGGCTCACCCCCACCACAATCCACCAGGGGTGATGCCTCCTTCTTGGCAAGGATGGCAGTATCGGTTTCGGTATCGGTTTCGGCCGGTACCGAAAGCGATACGTATCGGTTTCAGTATCGGTTTCGGCCGAAACCGGTTCAAAACAGTCAGAAAAGACAAAAATTGTATTGAGCAGGTCCGGTTTCGGCCGAAACCGGACGGTTTCGGTCCGAAACCATTAAAAAAATAATTTATTTTGGTATCGGACTTGCTACAGTGACAAGGCCCGTTTCGGTTTCGGTTTCGGTATAGGCCGAAACCGATACGTTTCGGCCGAAACGTATCGGTTTCGGCCGAAACGTATCGATTTCGGCCGATACTGCCATCCATGCTTCTTGGCCTCCTCAGCACCTATAAAAGGGGGAGAGGGTGGCCAGCAAAGAAGGAGGGACGCTTGTTCGGAGCACACTTGGAAGTCGGAAGCCTTCAATGAGAAGAAGTTATTTTCTTTCTCCTTTCTTCCCTTGAGGCCTTGAGTGAAGATTTGAAACTAGTCTTGAAGCTCCTAAAGTAGTTGAAGCATGTGCAAGCATAAGGGGTGGCCTTGTTCAACCCAAGTTATGTTTGAAACTTTTGCATAAAAGTCCCTACACTAGGGTATGTTTACAAAAATATCTTCATATGAGGGAAAGTTGTTCCATTCGTCGTGAATGAAGAAAAGATCAAAATATAAACTCATGAACTTCTAATTCTGGGATTCTCAATGACAAATTACGAGAACCTTGCAGAAATTCAAAAGTACAGTTTTACCCCGAAACTTTGTGAAATTACACAAAATCTGGGAAAACTACAGTAAAAGATAGAAAAAATCTAGAAAAAAAAATCAAAGGATACGCAAGAATGCCCCAATCAAGGGAAAATTGCAGAAATACCTTCTGTTGTCCAGAAATTATAGAAATACCTTCTACTATCCAGAAATTATAGACAAACCCTTGAAAGATGTAAAACTAGAGAAAAGACCCTGGAAGCTCCACAAATTGCAGAAAATTGTAGAAAAGACCCTAGAAGGTCCAAAAATTACAGAAATGACCCCAATGATAGAAAATTTGAAAAAATGACCCCGATGACGGAAAAACTGCAGAAATACCCCCAGTGAGGAAAAAATTATAAAAATATCACCAATGATGAAAAAATTACATAAATGCCCCCGATGAAGGGAAAATTATAGAAATGCTCCTAATAGTGAAAAATTACAAAAAAAAACCCGATGATGGAAAAATTGCAGAAATGACCCTGATGACGAAAAAATTGTAGAAATGACCCTGATGACGGAAAAATTGCAGAAATGACCCCGATGATGGGAAAATTACAGAAATATCCCGGGTAGAGGGAAAAAGGCAGAAATGACCCTGATTGTAGAAAAATTATAAAAATACCCCCGGTGGTGAGGAAATTACAGAAATAACCCGTGATCAGAAAATTACAGAAATACCCCCAGTAGCAGAAAAATTATAGAAATGACCCCGATGACGGAAAAATTGTAGAAATGTCTCCGATGAAGGGAAGATTCTAGAAATGTCCCCAATGGTGAAAAAATTATAGAAATACCCTCGATGATGGAAAATTTGCAGAAATATCTCCGATGAAGGGAAAATTATAGAAATACCTCTGATTGCAAAAAAATTGCAGAAATACGCCCATTTGTGGGGTCTCAAAATTACCAAAATACCATCGTTCTGGTTTACGTCGTTTGCACGACTCGGTGGAGCGGGACCACGCTCCTTTCCTGAAACGATGTGCGCTCTCCTGAGTTCGGCTTATGACTAACCATCCAAATCTATGTATCTTTTCATGGCTAACAGCTGTCATGTCCGGAAACTCATAAATAAGTGAAATTGCTAAGAAACCCTAAAAGGTCAAGAAATTAAGATGAGGAATAACCAAGAAGTCGAATGACGGGGGTTATTTCCGAGAAGTCAAGAAATGAAGATGAGAAATGCCCAAGAAGTCAAATGACGGGACTATTTCGAGAAGTCAAGAAATAAATATGAGGAATACCTAGAAAGTCAAATGACGGGGTTATTTCTGAAAAATTAAGAAAGTAAGATGAGGAATACCGAAGAAATCAAATGACGGGGTTATTTCCGAGAAGTCAAGAAATGAAGACGAGGAATACCTAGAAAGTCAAGAAATAAATATGAGGAATACCTAGAAAGTCAAATGACGGGGTTATTTCTGAAAAATTAAGAAAGTAAGATGAGGAATACCGAAGAAATCAAATGACGGGGTTATTTCCGAGAAGTCAAGAAATGAAGACGAGGAATACCCAAGAAGTCGAATGACGGGACTATTTCTGAGAAGTCAAGAAAGGAAGTCGAGAGCACCCAAGAAGTCAAACAACGGGGCGATCTCCAAGAAGTTGAGAAATGGCAAGATATGCCTAGGAGGTCAAGAAGTGACAGGGCTATCTCCGAAAAAAATCAAGCAACTACAGAAATACTCTGATGGAGGGAAAATTATAAATATACCCTTGTCTCAGGCAGGAATGTCCTTTATGGACACCAAGACAACTTAAGGGTCCAATCACAATCAAAAGAGTGATTATGACCATGAAGCA
This sequence comes from Amorphophallus konjac, assembly GCA_022559845.1. Classification (NCBI taxonomy): domain Eukaryota; kingdom Viridiplantae; phylum Streptophyta; class Magnoliopsida; order Alismatales; family Araceae; genus Amorphophallus; species Amorphophallus konjac. Next base: position 87,352 of record JAHNEJ010000890.1, on the reverse strand, counting down.
ACTCCGAGGGATCGACAATGATCATCTTGGCGATCCAACGGCCTTCGTGATGGAATCCAAACTCAACCGTCCGATCAGGAGACAAGTAAATTCAATGACCCGATCAGGACAAAAGCAAATTCAAAGATCCAAATGTAGATTGAAGCTAATTTAGAGGCTCTGGTTGCGACCGGATGTAATCCCGAAGACCCAATTATACAATCGGGACTATATGTAAAGGTCTTGAAGGACCGATTGAAATTCAAAGTACATATGTTCCAAGAAATGAAGTCTCCAAATTTCTTTGCAAGAGTATGTACCCGTCATAGGTGATCATGAAGATCATTAATGTCACAACAAATAGAGGTAAAAGACGTTCTTTGACAGTTAATCAAAGGTGATTGGACTTGTCCGATGTAAATTAACACCGACTCCGGTCGATGGAGAAAAGTCCAGTACATGAATCCTAAATCGTCTGATAAACCCAAAGCACGGAATTAACAAATATGTCAAAATATACACATATTTATCCAACGAAATTGGATATCCGAAAATTCCGCATGTAAACAGCATGGTTCGTCAAACTTCCTCAGTTACTAGAAAAGACATTAGGATTTTCCCAGCCAATTAAAAACAAATGGCCATTGGGAATGGATCCCATCTAGGTTGATCCCCGTCATGATTAGCTAGCAGGTTCAAACCCAAAAACAGATTTGGATTGGCCAATCTAGGCTGATCCGATCCAATGTTTGAAGCCTTGCATTTGAGAAGGCCCTGCTATCTATAAAGCCAAGACCAAAAATATATTAAAATAATATGTAACAAACTCTACTGACATTTTTTCTAATTTGGCATTTTTCCAATTTGCATCAAACTTTCTATCTCTTAGTCAACAAATGAAGGACGAAGCACAAACCAGTCCTCCCATGGATTAAATGTCAAAGTAGAATTGTCAAGGTAGACTGTCACATTTGTTGTACCTTATCATGCATGTCTATACAAGAATGCACAAACTTTCTAGATCTTCGTACCGTCTAAATAGATGCACTTAAAGTAAATGGCAGCTTTACGTAGGGCATTGAGCACCACAGCACAAGCCAAGTTGTTTGAAAAATTCAAAAATGTAGAGACTTTCAAGGAATGATTGACTAAGTGTTAAAGGAATAACTCAACCTCAAAAAACTTGCCTGCTCATAACATAGTTGCAATGAACTTTGTGAAAGCTCGTCAGATAATTTACGAGAAGCAGCTGATGCTGACAATGCTTCAGAAAGTTGTTCAATTGCAAGTGTTCCTCCTTCTTCAAGCATCTCCTTTTTAGTTTTCCATGCCTCATTCACCCTTCTGAAACAGCCATATGGGGAAAACAGTGACAAACCAGAACTAAAATTATAACAGCAAGGATCAAGAATCATCAAGTCACCTGCCTGAGAACTGTCGTGAAACCTGGTCGCCCATACTTGTCATCAGGTGGAAAATAGGTTCCACCCATAAAAGGTTTCAGACTAGGAGAAAGGAAGACACTTAAAGGCCAACCACCTCCACCATACATTGCCTGTACATACGTCATGTACACCTGCAGGAAAGGCAACAACAACACATAGAAGCGAATTAAAAATTACATATATTGTATCAGGTGCATTTATCACATTATTAGAAAAGATGCCGTTTACAAAAATATGATATATGACAAGTGCATGTTACTACAAACACAGTCAGATAAGACCTGATGTTGTGCTTTTATATGCCCTTTTAACTAGTTCAAATAACAATTGCACTGAGTCAGCTCTCAGCAGCAGCAGTTACCTTATCAACATCTGGACGTTCTTCACGATCTACCTGTTACAGTAAGAAATTAGAGTTCAACATTCGAATAATAATTATAATATTCAACAGTTAAATAGTCACATGTCTTTTTCTAAAGGTATCAGACATTTGTAGAGGAAAAGGAAACCACCTTGATACTAACAAACCAGTCATTTAAAAGTTTTGCAACTTCTTCGTTTTCAAATGACTCAACCTCCATCACATGGCACCTAAAAGTCAAAAAAAAAAAGAGAATTAAAAATGCTTCATTGTCATCACCTACATAAGAGTGCATCTGGTTTGTAAGTCGGATTTTTTGTGTACATGTCTGTGTGTGCATTTGAGGGGGGAGACAGGATGCATGAGAAAAACAAAAGGTTGATCAGCTCAATATTTCTGGAAGTTCAGTGGATAACAATCTCCCCAATTTTGCTCCGAGGAACTCCAACCTCAAGTGCCCTACAAATTAACCATCTATCCAGAATCATGAGAAGTTGTCACATGTTCCCTAGTGTATATTGTGCTTCAGTTTCACAACTCATGGCATACATGCCAACTGAAAAATCAACCGGTACTAGCAGCAATGCCTCACAGTGACGATAATGACGGATCATAAAAACTCTAAAGGTTAATTAAATGAAAAGGTATATACTCACCAATGGCACGTGCTGTAGCCAACTTCAAGTGGGAGCACAAGGTCAAGACGAGTCAACAGAAATAAGAAAAGAGGATGCTAATGAGTAGACAGGTATGACAAACAAAAGTGAATGTAACAGGATCAACATATGACAGTTTCTGAATTTTCTATCACTTGAGAACTAGTTAACAAATAGGAATCCTCACTGGACAGGAAGATAGGAACATCTCTTTCACGAGCTCTTTCAAAGGCTTCCTCTCCCCATGGGTACCAATCAACCTTCAGCAAACATATACAACATTAATGTCAATTAAGATAACCATTATACTAAACAATTTCACAAGCTTAGGTGAGATACAATGATACGCGACCTCCTTCACATAATCACACAGTGATAAATGCCACAAAAAATTATAGTTGTCAATCCATACCATGCAGACCAGAATTGGCACGGGCATCCCATTCTCATGGGAAACCAGGATAGGCTACTTTTTACTCTCTTAATGGCTATACCAACATACCTCCCTCTCCCAGCCAGTCCCAGCTTCTTGGTCTGTCCCATGCTGAGATTTTCCAACCTCCTAAAACCTTTTGTAAACATATTTTAGGGGTTCATTTTGAAAATATATCCTTTATAAACACTACAGACCTATTCCAAACCCTTTTATAAACATTTATCTATAAAGTATTACAATGTGCTTTTAAATGCATTAATGTTGTCCCATTTTCATGTGAAATGTCTTAATTTTGACATCATTTTTTTGGGACTTTTACGTATTATTCCCAGTAAGTTTACCCAACTCCAAATAAGCCATCGTAAACTTCAATATATCAAATAACTCCCTCAAAACTCCCGTTCCCAAATCCCTACCTGCCATTAAATTTTAAACAGTTCTGTTACTATGGTTGAAATAAACTATGGTTAAATCTAACTGTACATGGAACATGAACCCAAATGTCCCGTTTGAGGGAGAGAGAGAGAGAGAGAGAGAGAGCAAAGAGGGAGAGAGATGAACAGAGAGGGAGCACCGGAGGGGCGCACCAGCACCCCTGGCCCGCTGGGAATCGGGGATGCCTTCGTTTGGGAGACGGGACACCAAGAAGGGCCGCCGAACGCCTCCGTCATCGATCTCCATCCCTGCTGACCTCTCCATCATCTTCCTTCCCCGCCATGAGGATTTGAAGGCACCCTACTGGCTTGCCACTGCACACACAGGCCCCTTCTAGTGAGGACACCAGTCTGGTCCATGGTTGGCAGTTTCGGCCGAAACCGATACACTTCAGCCGAAACGTATCGATTTCCGCCGCAAACCGAAACGATATCGGACCTGCTCATTATAGCAGGTCCGAAACTTTAAAAAAAATAATTTTAATGATTTCGGGCGAAACCGGTATCAGTTTCGCCTGTTTCGGATTGAAACCGGACGGATTCGACCGAAACCCACGTGAGGGAGAAAGGGCCTGCTGCAGGGGCTGCTGTGCTGGGTGCTGCTGCTGTTGTGATGTGCTGCTGTTGCTGCTGAGGGGCTGCTGCTGAGGGTGCTGCTGCTGCTTAGCTGCCTTTTCTTGAGGTAAATTTGGGGTTTGTTTTGTTTTGTGTTTTTTTGGTTGGGTTGAAAGTTTTTTTTTCTTGTAGGTTAATTTTTCTGTTGTAGGTTAATTTTAAACCATGAAATATGTTAAGACTTCAAATTAAACCCTAATTAGTTCCTTAAAATTGGGGCTTTTGTCTAATTGGGTTTACTTAGGCTCAATTGAAGCTCAATTAAACTTCATTGAAGAATTTGGGTGGGAGCATGCTGATAATTAAATGTTATGAAGGGTGATTAAGGTTTAATTGATAATTAATCCTTAATTAGTGGATTAAAATTGGGCTTTTGTCTAATTCGATTTACTTAGGCTCAATAGAAGCTCAATTAAACTTCATTGAAGAATTTGGGGTGGGAGCATGCTAGTAAATAAATATTATGAAGGGTGATTAGGGTTTAATTGATAATTAAGCTCTAATTAGTTCCTTAAAATTGGGACTTTTATCTAATTAGGTTTACTTAGGCTCAATTAAAACTCAATTAAGCTTCATTGAAAAATTTGGGGTGGGAGTATTCTAGTAATTAAATTTTATGAAGGGTGATTAAGGTTTAATTGATAATTAAGTCCCAATTAGTTCCTTAAAATTGGGGCTTTTGTCTAATTAGGGTTACTTAGGCTCAATTGAAGCTCAATTAAGCTTCATTGAATAATTTGAAGCTCTATTATGTTGAATTGCATTTTTTTCATTGTACTTGCAACTATTTGTCTTTGACTGTCTTAATGCAGTATCATGCCTAGACGTGAACAAAGTCAGGAGCAACAAGGGCAGGAGGATCTGGGGTGGGCCCACCTATCCTTAGTTGATGCTGGGAGAAGAAAAGTGAAATGCAATAATTGTGGTAAGGAGATACATGGTGGAATTACTAGAGGAAAGTAACATTTGGCAGGGGTAAGAGGAGAGGTGAGACAATGTGACAGATGTCCCCGAGTGGTCCGAGCAGAAATGCGTCAGTGCCTTCTAGGCAAAAAGGAGAGGATGCAACAAAGGGCCGAAGATGAGGCTGAAATTACTGAGGAGATTTCGGACAGAAGGGGAAGGAGGGATGATGATGAGGAAGGCACTGAGGATTCAGATCTAGAGCTGACTGAAGTAATGGAGCGTGAACAAGCCGCTCGAAGGAAAAGAAAGGCACCCATAGGTTCAGGGACCTACTACAGTACAGCTGCACGACGTTCTGACACTAGTGCTGCCCCGCACAGAGCAAGCCCCATGGACAACTATCTGCACAGAAGGCCCCATGCTACACAACCAAAAATCAAGCAAGCATTGAAAGAGATCAAAAAATCAGCAGAAGTTGCAGAGCATGCATTTAAAAGTATCTGCAAATGGTTTTTCCATGCAGGTATCCCTACACATGCAGCTGAAAGCGAATATTTCTAACATATGCTAGATGCCATAGCAGATGCTGGCCCTGGTTTGAAGGTCCCGTCACGTCGAGACATATACGGGCGTGACCTTGAGGGAGAGGTTGAGGAGCTCCATGACTGGGTTGAAAGCTTCAAGCATATATGGATGGAGAGAGGATGCACCATCATGTGTGATGGCTGGACTGATAACACGAAGAAGTCCATGATTAACTTTTTGGTCTATTGTATCGAAGGTACAGTATTTGTTAAATCTGTAGATGCATCAAATTATGAAAAAAATGCCAATTATTTGTTTAGTTTGATGGATAAGATGGTAGACCAAATTGGAGAGGAGAATGTTGTGCAAGTAGTGACTGATAATGAAGCCAGTTACAAGGCTGCCTGGAAGAAATTGATGCAGAAGCGCATGCATTTATATTGGCTCCCATGTGCAGCACATTGTCTGGATCTGATGTTTGAAGACATAGGGAAGGAAAAGCATGTGAAGAAGACAATTGACAAGGCACAAAAAATCACACAGTATATCTATGGCCATCCTAGGATATTGAATATCTTCAGGGCGCATGCGAGTGGGGGGCGAGATATCATCCGTGCAGGCCCAACCAGATTTGCTTTGAATTTTATTTCTTTGGAGTCTTTGCACAGGTATAAGATTGAGCTCAATTCAGAATACTTTATCCTTATAGATACGATCCGTATTTGATTCAAATTTCATTTCTTTGCACAGGTATAAGAATGAGCTGAAAGCTTTCATGTACCACAATACCCTGCGGGAATACATCGACAAGTCTAATGTTGATGCTCAAATGGAATATTTTGATGTCTATCACATCGTGGAAGACAACAAATTCTGGGGCAGGGTCTCACGGTACATGAAAATAGTCACACCCCTCGTGAAGGTCCTAAAAATGGTGGATGGCGATGAGAAGAATGATATGGGATATCTGTACGAGGCCATGGACCGTGCCAAATTAGAGTTGCAGGATTCCCTTCCCAGAGAATATGCAAAGTGGTGAAAAATTATTGACCATAAATAGGACAACACATTACACCACGACTTGCATGCAACTGGTGAGTGATTAATTGTATTGATATATTGTTCTTTAAGGGCGAGTTTGACTGCAGGTTAGAGTAACACGGTTAGGATAAGCGCAGGGATAGATTAGAGTAACCGAGTAGGATGACTAGGCCATGGCAGCTTAGGGCTGGTGAGACCTATCCCTGGTGGAGAGGGGGATTCCTGCAGCTCACTCAAAGAGCAGACCCAACCAGGCCCAACAAGGCCCAACGAGGCAAGCTCGCCCAAGTGACAGCCCACAGGGCCCATTCGGAAAAGCCCAATAAAACAATGCTCGAGGAAACAACTCTCCTACGCGGCCCCAAGGCTCGGAGAGCCCGAGCCTCGGTCAGGTCACAGGAAGACCCGCGCACGAGCTACCCCTCCGCCCGAAGGGGGGAAGCGCTAGCCGGTCTATCCGACCCATCTCCTCACCGAGCTAGGCCTATCGCCCGATAGGGCCGGCCCCCTTAAGCTCGGGACGACCGATGAGATATTCATCATTGCAGCCGTTAGAGTCCATAGCGGGCCAAACACTAAGAAGTTCAGGAGCTCCGGTTTCCCCGCGAGGATAACGCCCCCACGATGAGGCCATCAAAGCCCACGACGGAGACGTAACCTCCACCGGAGACCTCTCAGCTTGCAGGACTCCAGAAGGCGACGCGCTATAAAAACCTGGGAGATCCTCCGGTGAAAGGCAAGTCAAGAAGGGTATGATTCCACCCCCAAACTCCTGAGCAAGGACCACTTCACCCCATCGGTGGAGAGGGATCTCGCGCCCTCATCTCACCCTCCCTATCGCTGCTCCCACCATTGCTCTACTGACTTGAGCGTCGGAGGATCTTGCCCCAGGGAATCCCCCTGGGCCCTCTGACCCGTTTCCCTGTCTTGCAGTTCATCATCTTGGTGATCACCAGCCAGCTCAGGAACCAGCGCGAGATTTCGCCTCTTCATCTGGCGCCGTCTGTGGGAAACGCACGAAGAGCCAACATGGTGCGGAGGAGCTCAGGGAGGAGGTCCGCCGGCGAGAGGGGTAAGGCCGTGGTAGCGGCAGGGGATGGCCCTTCCAGGGCCTCACAGAACCCTCCCTCCAACACCAGCATCCCCGCCGACGGACCACCACCACCCCCCCCCCCCGCGACAGCGGGGCTACCCCCCTACGGTGGCGCCGAAGCCTTCCAGGCCCTCAACACCAAACTGGATGTCCTCGTGGATCTCATGAAGACCCAGGCGGCCAGGGATGCAAGGTCCCGCGCCCCGTCAGGGAGCCCCCCCCGCAGGAGTACATCCCAGCACACAGCTGGGGGCCGCTTCACCCTCCGCGGCCAGCAGCTCATCCGTAAAGGGTCGGAGGACCCTCGCAAGCTCCGCCTCTGGAGCAAGAGGCCTCCTCCACACCAAGGAAAGGAAGGCAGGGGGCGCAACGGCCCGATCCGGAAGCCAACGCCCCCGGAGACCGCCAAGGCACCCCCCCTAGCCTCGCAGCACGACAGCAACCGGAGCTATCCCTCCGGCTGCGAGACTTCGAAAGGCGCTTCGCTGAGCAGGAGCGCGCCCTTCGCGCCCTGCAGAAGGCCTCTTCCCCGGAAGACGAGGAGAAATCTCCGATCTCCGAGTACATCTTGAAGGCAGAGGTATCTCCCAGAGCCCCCATACCAACCTTCAAGCTTTACGACGGCCAGGGCGACCCGGCCGACCATTATGATAGCTTCGACGCCCTGATGACTCTACACGGAGCGTCGGACCCCATCAAGTGCCGCGCCTTCGTGACCACTCTGGTCCAGGGCGCTCAAGCGTGGTTCCGGGCCCTCGCCCCCGGATCCATCCGAGACTTCAAGCAGTTCGGGCGAGTCTTCAAGGAGAGCTTCGCCGGAAGTGCCCCCCCAAGGTCGGTGGCGGGGCTCTTGGCCCTCAAACAGGCGCAAGGGGAAAGGCTCCGGGCTTACGTCCACCGATTTAAATCGGAAGCCCTCCGAATCCCCCGCCTGGATGTGGCCTCGGCCACAACCGCCCTGACCGGGGGTACCCGGGATGAGAATCTCCGCCGCGAACTCGTCCTCCACCCTCCCTCGACCCTTGCCGAGCTAGTGACTCTGACTCTGCGCCACGCCGAGTGCGAGGAAGTGCTCAGCGCTTGCCGAGACGCAACCGGCTCGGGTCGGGAGGGAGACAAGAAGCGGGGCCCCGAGCCAAATCCTAGCTCTGGAAAGAAGCGGGATCGAGATGGAGAGCGCAAGCGGAAGTACGAGCGGTACACCCCATTAACCGCCCCGGTCTATGAAATCTATGAAGACGTCAAAGATTCGGGACTTCTCCGTCGGCCCGAGCCGATGAGGTCGAAGAACCGCAAGCGAGACAGACATTGTCTATTCCACGGCGATCACGGACATCACACCGGTGATTGCCACCAGCTCCAAGACGAGATCGAGCGCCTCGTCCGCCTGGGGCATCTGGCTCGGTTCACTGCCGAGCGTAGAGAAGATCAAGGCGCCGCAGAGGAGATTGACAACGCCCCCCGAGGGGTCCACATCAACGTCATCTCTGGAGGAATAGCGTCAGGAGGCGACAGCAGCCGTGGAAGGAAGCGTCATGCCGAGCTGGCGAGCCGAGCCCCAGAGCCACCCAAGGCCCCGCCCCAGGTCATAGTCTTCTCCGACCAAGACCTAGAAGGGCTGAGCACCCCGCACGATGACGCCCTCGTAATCTCGGCCACTATAAACCATTGTAACGTAGATTGGATTCTTGTGGACAATGGAAGTGCCCCTGATGTGTTGTCTTATGACTGTTTCCTCAAAATGGGAGAGAGTCCATCCAAACTCCGCCCGATCCGGACGCCCCTCTGTGGGTTCAATGGCCTGGCCACTCTCCCCGAGGGAGCCCTAAGCCTGCCGGTTACCCTCGACACCCCACCCAAAACCGTTACGGTCATGGTAGACTTCATGGTGATCAAAGGGATGATAGCGTACAACGCCATTTTCGGCCGGAGAATCCTCAGCCGGATCAAGGCAGTACCATCTACCTATCACCAGAAAATGAAGTTCCCCACCAAGAACGGGGTAGGGGAAATCCGAGGTAACCAGGCCACGGCCCGAAGATGCTACAACATCTCGGTGGAGGCCACGCGGTCGGACGGGAATAATAAGGGCCCCCGGGAAGTCGAGGAAAAGTCCGCAGCTGCTAAGCCAGGAGGCGAGTTGCTGACGATCTTCCTAAACGACGACCCGACCCTAGGAGTAAGGATCGGAGCCGACTTACCACTCGAGGAACAGCAGCAATATAAGAATTTTCTTTCTGAGTACATCCGAGTATTCGCTTGGTCCGACGATCAGCTCCCTGGGATACCTGAGGAGACCGTGCTACACCAACTCAACCTCAACCCTACCGTGAAGCCCGTGCAGCAGCGCCGAAGGAAGCACGCACCAGAGAAACAGACGATCATCAAGGCGCAGGTCACCAAGGGGCAAGAGACTGGTCTTTTTAGACCAGTCCTGTACCCTACGTGGCTAGCCAATGTCGTCCTGGTACCAAAGGCTTCCGGCGAGTGGCGGATGTGCGTTGACTTCACCGACTTGAATAAGGCGACCCCTAAAGACTGCTATCCCTTGCCCAGCATCGACCAACTGGTCGACTCGACATCGGGCAACGAGATGCTCAGCTTCCTGGACGCCTATTCGGGTTACCATCAGATCAGGATGCACCCCGAAGACATCGAGAAGACTGCCTTCATCACCGACTACGGCGTGTACTGCTATACCCGGATGCCTTTCGGGTTGAAGAACGCCGGAGCCACATACCAAAGACTGGTCAACCACATGTTTGAGGAACAGCTAGGTCGGAACGTTGAGGCCTACATTGACGACATGCTCGTCAAGACCCCCAAGGCCCAGGACCACCTTACCGACCTCGCCGAAGCCTTCGGCGTCCTCCTGAAGTACAATATAAAGCTCAATCCTGCCAAGTGCGCCTTCGGAGTAAGATCCGGGAAGTTCCTGGGTTTCCTGGTCACTCAGCGTGGGATCGAAGCTAACCCTGACAAAGTCCAGGCCATCCTGGACATGCGCCCGCCCGCCTGCATCAAGGACGTCCAGCGTCTGACCGGGCGTGTCGCCGCTCTCAGCCGTTTCCTGTCCCGTGCGGCCGAACGATGCTTGCCCTTCTTTAAACTATTGAAGGGGCCCAAGTGGGCATCTGCTACGTTCGCATGGGATGAGGAATGCCAGGAAGCGTTCGCTGAGCTTAAGGAGTTCCTGGCTTCGCCCCCGGTGCTCTCCAAGCCCGTGCCGGGCGAAGCTTTGCTACTCTATCTCTCGGCGACGTCATCAACGGTCAGCTCGGTCCTGGTCAGAAATGACTCGGGAATCGAAAGGCCAGTCTACTATACCAACAAAGTGCTTAGCGAGGCCGAGAGGAGGTACCCCGCAACCGAGAAGCTCGTGCTAGCGCTGGTTACCTCCGCGAAACGCCTCCGACCCTACTTCCAGGGGCACCCCATCACCGTGCTAACTGGCAAGCCGTTGAAGAAGATCTTGGCCAACTCCGAGGCCTCGGGGCAACTCGTCAAGTGGGCCCTTATGCTTGGGGCCTACGACATCTCGTATCGCCCGCGCGCGGCTATAAAAGGTCAAGCGCTCGCCGATTTCATTGCCGAGAGCACTATCCCGGCCGAAGGGAGGTTACCGACCATGCCCGGGCCAACCTGGGAACTCTACGTCGACGGTTCTTCCAACTCGGTCGGTAGCGGTGCCGGGATCCTCCTGAGATCCCCCGAAAGAGTGGAGCTGCAGTACGCCTTGAAATTCAACTTCCAGGCGTCCAACAACGCTTCCGAGTACCAGGCCCTTATATCGGGAGCGCGTATGGCCCGGCGGCTGGGGGCTGAGCGAGTCAGGATCCACACCGACTCTCAGCTGGTTGCGAGCCAGGTCAACGGCGAGTACGAAGCTCGAGAGGCACCCATGATCAAATACCTCCAGCTGGTCAGGAGCTTGGCCCAACGATTCGAGGGATTCGAGGTAGTCCGAATAGCCCGGGAAGAAAACTCCCGAGCGGACGCCCTCTCTCGGTTGGCCTCCTCCCTAGACCCAGAAGGTACCCGATCGGTCCTCCTCGAAGAGCTAGAGCGCCCGAGCATCGACTCGGAGCTCCTCGCTGTTGACTCGGCCGACCCGAGCGACTGGCGCACCCCCTACCTGTCTTGGCTTCAAGACTCCCAAGAGCCCTCCGACCCTCGGGAAGCGCGCCGAATGAAGTACCAAGCCCGGCGCTTCGTCGTCCTGGACGACACGCTCTACCGAAGGTCCTTCGCCGGCCCTCTCCTGAAGTGCCTCGGCCCCGACGACGCCAGCCGAGCCATTCGAGAGGTTCATGAAGGCCTGTGCGGAGCGCACTCAGGGGCAAGGTCACTGGCCAGAATCCTGTTACGACAGGGGTACTGGTGGCCCACCCTGCAGCGCGACTGCTCGGCCTATGCTCAACAGTGCGACCGATGCCAGCGGTTCGACCACTTGATCCATAGGCCGGCCACAGAACTCGTCACCCTCGCCGAGCCTTATCCCTTCGCTCGGTGGGGGATCGACATTCTCGGACCATTCCCCACGGCTCAGTCCCAGAAAAAGTTCATCATCGTCGCCATCGACTACTTCACTAAATGGATCGAGGCCGAAGCCACTGCAAGGATCACCGAGACAGTAGTCTGGAGTTTCGTCTTGAAATCGATCATTTGTCGCTTCGGCATCCCCCGAGTGATAGTGAGCGATAACGGTCGGCAATTCGATTCTCGATATTTCCGAGACAGATGCGCTGACCTAGACATCCGCAACCACTTCACTTCGGTCGCCCACCCTCAGGCCAACGGGCTGGTCGAAAATGCCAACAAGACTATCTTGAAAGGCATAAAGACCAGACTCGGCAAAGCCAAGGGAAGTTGGCTCGAGGAATTGCCTAGCGTACTGTGGTCACACCGAACGACTCCCAGGACGGCAACCGGTGAAAGCCCCTTTCAGTTGGTGTACGGCACCGAGGCCGTCATTCCATTGGAGATCGCCAACCCGTCTCTCCGAGTCATCCACTACTCGACCGAGGAAAACAACCAGAAGTTACTCGAGAACCTCGACCTAGCAGATGAACTCCAGGACATTGCCAGCATCCGAGCGATGGAATACCAGCGACGCCTCACTCGATACTACAACGCCAAAGTCCGAAGCAGACACTTCCGACCGGGAGACTTCGTCCTCAGGAAAGCTAAAGCCTCTCGACCACTAGAGGCGGCGGGCAAGCTGTCCCCTAACTGGGAAGGCCCCTACCGAGTGGTCGAGACGCTCGGGAAAGGTGCGTACAGATTAGCAACAATGGAAGGGGAACCCATTCCTCGGACATGGAACGCAGCCACACTACGCAAATTCTATTTTTGAAATTGTACAGCAAGATGGACGGAATAAATCCCTTTTCTTTTCATTCCAAACCATTGATACATCAGAAAGGCAAAGGCCAGTACATTGCATGACAAAAAGCAAGAAAATCCGTCTAACAACGCTGCAAGGGGTCATCGCTCGGTTGACTCGATCTCGATCTCCTCACGTCCAGCCACTGACTCTGCCTCGCGTAGAAATTGGCTCGGACAAGAGGGGGCCGATCCAGTTGGCTCAGACGAACCCTGACAAAGGTGACAGAGGGACTACAGAGAAGGTAGCCACCATCTGAAGTCGGAGAAGGCTACCTTCCAAGTTGATGGAGGCTAGGGAGAAGAAGCACCATGAAGCCCTTCTTTTTCAACCCGTCAACTCCTTGGAAGGGAGCAGAGAGCAAGCAGCCTCCGAAGAGTGAAAGAAATGAAGAGCAGAAGAGGGAAAAAGAGGCTGCAGACGGAGGAAGGCTTCGGTGAGGAGGGAACTTGATGCGCCTCCCCCCCCCATGCAGAGGGGGAGTGGCGGCAGGCTTCCCTGATACCCCCATCCGTCCTCCGCCTCGGCGCCCGCCCGGAAGCCACGCCGGAACTGAGAAAGGGCAAAAGCCGTGCCCTCACACGTCGAAGCCCTCTCCAGATCCGCGCGGCGACCGTCGGACCCGTCTCAAACCCGCGCGGCGACCGTGGGACCCGTCCAACAAGCTAGGACGGCAAGAGCCCTCTGCTCCCCGTCGGCGGCGGCGTCGCCCTCCGAAGGATCCTCCATGCTCCGAATGCAACGGCACAACGCAGAGTGAAGAGGAAGGAGTGAGGAAAGACTGTTAGAGAAAATCCCAAGCAGTAAAGAGGAAAGGGCGCCTTTCGGTCCTTCTTATAGGCCAAAGGAGGCTACACGCCTTAAATGACCCCCCCCTCGGAAACACGCCAAAGGATTTCTCCCCTGAACAGTCACCTCCAACTCCTCGTTTCCCGCCCTAGCGGGATTCACGAAGCGGCCTGACATTCAAAGCATGAGGGAACGGAAGGACGTCCCGTCAGAAGCCTACCAAAACAGCATGCGAAAACCACGCAGGACATATCGGCACTTTCCAACTACTTCAGATACGCCAACCAAATCACGGCAAGGACGGCGATCAAACAAGTAAGCCATTTATTATCTCATAAAGAGGAAACTCCCTAAAGGAGGAAAGAGAGACAAACAAGAGAAAGGGGCAAAATAAGGCAAAATACATCAGGCCTCGGGCCCACTTTGACGCTCGAAAACAATGGAGGTAGGCGTGTTACCCCCAGCACCTTCGGTGACGGCCGACCCGGGCACTGACCTCGCCTGTGCGAGAACTGTCTCGGTCGCGAGCCCTCCCGAGGCGTCCGGAGTTGGTGACTCCGCCGAGGGAGACCCCCCTGGATCCTCCCCGCTCGACGCAGAGGAACTAGAAACCGACTCATCCGAGTCATAAGTCTGGCCCAAAGGGAACTCGATCCCAGAGTCCCGGTCGAAGGCGTAGTCCACCGCCCGGCGATAACCTTGCTTAAACCCCTTTCGGGCGCCACAGCGAAGCGTTACCTCGTAATATGGTAGGGCGGCCCTCTCCAGGTCGGCTGAGTAAGCATCCGAGCTTCTATATCGCTCGATCGCCTCCGCCTCGATCTGCTCCGTCCTTCCAACGAGCTCGACTCGAGCCCACTCCGCCTCGGCCGCACGCTCCTCTGCTCCCGCTAGGCGTTCCTCTGCCGCAACCATCCTTCGTTCGGCCTCGCTCGACCTCCTCTCCGCCCGGACTCGGTCCGCCTCGGCCACGGAACGAAGGCGCTCCGCTACCTCTGCCCGGTCCAGTAACTCGGCCCGTTCGAGCTCCCAGCGGCCGTCCAGCTCGAGGTGACGCAGACGCTCCTCTTCCAAGAGTTTGCTCTTCCTCTCGAGCGACCCCCGGGCCTTAGCCAACTGCTCAGTCAACGCCTCGGCTTCTAGCCGGCTCGCCCATACCGAGTCCCTAAAGGCGGAGAACTCCCGTCGGAGCCCCTCATGTTCCTCGCTGAGGCAGGCCAGTTTCCTCTCGCACCCCCCGAGGGTCCAGGCGAGATTTGACCGTTCCGCCTCCGCCCGAGCGTACGTCTCCGCCATCAAGGCCGCCGTCCGAGCTATGACTAGGCCGCCCACCATGAGGACGTCGAGGATTCCGGCGGGGGAGTAGCGCTTATCTCCCCCCCTCGTCTTCGCGGCAACCTCTCGGCAAACCCGATAAAGGTCGCCTGAAACACCGAGCCTTTCCAAGGCCTCCGACATGGAGATCCGCTCCCCACCGGACGCCCCGCCAGAAGGCTCGGGTCGAACAGCGGGGCCGACCGCCCTGCACGCCGCGGTCGGTTGGGGTTGCGACGCCTCTCCGGGCGAACCCCCGACCTCGACCGACGCCGCAGGATCGGCCGCACCAGGAACTTCGAACACTTGGGGCTGCGACGCCCTCGCGGGCGAACCCCCATCCTTAGCCGTCTCGGCCCGCGCCTCGCCGCCCGAGACATCGCCGACCTCGACCGGTCTCCTGGTCTCGGCAACGGCCACTTCGGCACCGGTCCCCTCCATCCCCGGGGAGGGGAGAACCGACCCATCTCCGCCCTCTGAGGGGCCCCTGGTCTCCTCGGCCCCCTCTCGCCTGGTAGGTGGGGGAGCTGGCCCTGAAGGGTCGGCCCCATCTTGCCCCCGAGAGGGGAGCGCCGCCGAGCCTGAATCACCCCCGGCGGCGGTCGGATGGCCGGCCTTCTTGGCCCGTTTCTTGGCCTTCGCGGCTTCCCGCAATCTCCCCTCCAGGGGGTCCTTGCGCTTCGCCCCGCTTGACCGCGAAGATCCCTCGGAGGCCGCCCCCTTGCCCTTATCCCGGGCTTGGGACAGACCCGCGGGAGCAACAGGTTCATCGGCCGCCGAATCATCCCCAAGATCGACGACCTCGGTGACCTCTTCCAAGGGCTCCCGCCGAATGTCTGCAATGAAGAAGAGGATTCGGTTAGGAAACGAAAAGTCGACCCTCCGACCCTGCAGCAGAATCCGAAGAATGGCACCTGATGGCTTGAGCTGTGTAAGCAGATACCGCTCCACGTTCTCCAGCGTCACCAGCTCCTCAGTCGACCAGTGATTTGTCAACAAGCGAGCGGCGTATTCCTCCACATCGGCGGGGAACTCCTCCTGCCGCGGGGGGAGATTCGGATGGAAGTTGGGCATAACCTGGCACCTCCAGGACTCGTCCACCGCTTCCGCGTACACCCAAAAAAATTGCCTCTTCCACCCTTTGTGCGAAGAATCCTTCGCCGCCAACGGAATACAACTTCGATTCCTGCGCGCCTGGATAAAATAGAAGCCTTTTCCCGCCGGCGGATGTGCCTTCAGCTCGAAGAAATAATGAAAGAGATCCAGGGACGGGGGAACCTTCTGCAGGCGGCAGAGGATCCGAAAGGCAGAAAGCAGGAGGTACAAGTTGGCCACCAGCTGAACAGGCGCCAACACGAAAAAATTGAGGAGCTTCAAGACGAAAGGCTCGAAGGGGAGGCAGAATCCGCTCTTCCACGCCAGGAGAAAAGTACAAATATGGCCCGTGCGGCTGTCCAAACTCGTCTCGTACGGGGCAGCGGCTACGAAGCTATACCGGAGAGGCAGGCGAAACCGATGCTCCAATTTCTTCACGTCAGCCTCCCCTAACTCGCTGCGATTGGGGACGGGCTCCCGTCTCACCTGCTCGATTTTCGAGCGCAGACCCGCCATCGAGCTGGAAGAAGAACCTTCGCTAGAGCCCGAAGACTCCGGAGGAGGAGGAAGCCGCCGGATCGCCTCCGCAGTTACGCGCGCCAACTCCTCAAATGCCGCCGCAAGGGTTTGCTCCCCCGCTGTATCTTCACGGCGCATCAAGGAGCCCCAGAAGCAGAGAAATGGAGGAAAGGCCGATAACCCTGAAAAGGCTGGGAGGAACGAGCAGCGCCCTACGCCTATAAACCCTCGCGGGAGGCGGCGCGCCGTTTCAACCTCCGAGAAAAAGGGGGCCCCTTCATTTCAAAATCCGTCAGGATCATTATGACTATGGGCCCAGGCGACCACTACGCGTGGCATCATCACGCCAACAGGATTCCACCCACCCGAGCCACGCCGGTCCAAAGCCTCAAAAGAACTACTCAACCGAGCCTCCTTGGCTCGGGAGTAGGAGGGGGACAAGTGGAGAGGGGGATTCCTACAGCCCACTCAAAGAGCAGACCCAACCAGGCCCAACAAGGCCCAACGAGGCAAGCTCGCCCAAGTGACAGCCCACAGGGCCCACTCGGAAAAGCCCAATAAAACAATGCTCGAGGAAACAACTCTCCTAGGCGGCCCCAAGGCTCGGAGAGCCCGAGCCTCGGTCAGGTCACAGGAAGACCCGCGCACGAGCTACCCCTCCGCCCGAAAGGGGGAAGCACTAGCCGGTCTATCCGACCCATCTCCTCACCGAGCTAGGCCTATCGCCCGATAGGGCCGGCCCCCTTAAGCTCGGGACGACCGATGAGATATTCATCATTGCAGCCGTTAGAGTCCATAGCGGGCCAAACACTAAGAAGTCCAGGAGCTCCGGTTTCCCCGCGAGGATAACGCCCCCACGATGAGGCCATCAAAGCCCACGACGGAGACGTAACCTCCACCGGAGACCTCTCAGCTTGCAGGACTCCAGAAGGCGGTGCGCTATAAAAACCTGGGAGATCCTCCGGCGAAAGGCAAGTCAAGAAGGGTATGATTCCACCCCCAAACTCCTGAGCAAGGACCACTTCACCCCATCGGTGGAGAGGGATCTCGCGCCCTCATCTCACCCTCCCTATCGCTGCTCCCACCATTGCTCTGCTGACTTAAGCGTCGGAGGATCTTGCCCCAGGGAATCCCCCTGGACCCTCTGACCCGTTTCCCTATCTTGCAGTTCATCATCTTGGTGATCACCAGCCAGCTCAGGAACCAGCGCGAGATTTCGCCTCTTCACCTGGGACCTGGGTAGGTCGGCCTACCAAGGTCCCAGGTCAACCTACCCAGGTTCCCAGCATCAGGTCGACCAACCCCTGCCATCCCTCCTTCCCACCCCTCCTTTACCTTAAGCCTACCTGTTGGGAGGGGGGTTGTATAGGTAGTGGAGATGGGATCATGGGAGAGGGACAAGGATAGGAGAGGGACAGGTTGTTTCTATCTTAAAATAATAGTTCATTTTTGGACTGATTCCCAACTTAAGCCCTTTGAAGGCCCATTAACTATGGCTTACTTAGGCCCATTAGCTACTTAGGAACATTTTGATTTAATCCCCTTAAGCTTTTTCTTCTTCCTTTATAACCCTATTGTCCCTTTAAAAAAAATCCCCCATTTTTCCTTAGGTCCCCTGGGCATAGGTCGACACCCCTAAGTAATGGGTATAGGTCGACCTCGAGTGAGCTGTGAGCCATTTCGCCTCTTAATTTGAGCAAGTCACCCGCCCAGGGATATCTCATGCTTGTCGACTTTAACCGTTTATCGAACTTGCCCTATGTTATTTTATATCTAACATTTAGTTAATTATATACAAATGCAGGTTATTTTCTCAACCCTCGATTTATGTACGATGCCAATGCACATGTTGATGGCGAGGTGCTCCAAGGCACTTTAAAAGTCATTGGTCGTTTATCGAGGACACCAGAAAAGAGACTTCAGGCCGAAGTAGAGGTTGGCCTTTATTGATTTTATCAATAAGAGGTATAGAATTTACTTAAGTAGTTATGTTAATCTATTACTTTATCTTTGTAGATGAACAATTATAGAATGAGGACTGGGACATATTCTGACTCCCAATTGCAATACGCTGTGGGAAGAGTGAGCCCAAATATATTTTATTTTTGTGATTTCTTAACCTCAATATGTATTTCTACACCTTACATTTATTTGTTTATGGTTGGGGGAACAGTTGACTGGTGGATAATGGTGAACAACCGAGATGTGGGCAGTAATGCATTGGCATTCATTGCAATTCGGGTGCTCAGTCAAACAACATTGGCAAGCCAATGTGAAAGAAATTGGAGCACGTTCAGCCTTATACACTCAAAGGTTCGCAATCGGCTAAAGGCTGAACGGTTAGAAAAATTAGTTTATTGTCACTACAATATGAGACTGAGAATAAAGAACATGAAGATAAGACAACAGCTGAGGGACAAACGCGTCGCAGAGGATGTAATTCCAGAAATTGATGTGGACGCTTTATTTGATGATGAGAAAACCTTACAGTCTTGGGTGGAGACACGAGAGCAAGTTGATGAGCCCGTTTTTTATGATGATGATAGAAGATGGGCAGAGGGCATACTAGATGAAGATGAGCCAAGAGATCCAGAATTCAAAAGAGCAACAAAGAGGGCCAGAGAGACTCATGCGCACTAGAGAAGGGACCCAGCTTTGTTGTTCATGACACTGAGCAGCAACCTGAGTTTGAGCCAACTAGACACTCAGAATCAGATAGCAGGCCAGTCACTCCTAGTCCTAGAATGGTCAAACCACCTCCATCCTTAAGAAGAAGTACATCAGTGCATGGTCTAACTGAGAGGACTAGTGCTGCTGCTCGAGAGGACCCGGCAATTGAGTAGTTGAAGCAGATTTATGTGAGGCACACGTCAAGGGGAAAAAGATGCATGTCAAACATGACTGAAAAAATCACACCCAAACAGAAAAAACATCCCCAAAGGCTAAAAGGCGACTGGTTTCTTATGGTTTTGATGATGATGGTGATGATGATGATGATGATGATCATCATCATCATCATCAACCCAGTGTAGCTGCAGGTGCTACAGGTGCTACTACTGGCGGTGGCACTGCTGGTGGTACTTCCTCCTTGCACGCAGACACAGGCCGAGGATACAGTCATAGTGAGCGAAGATATGATTCACAGAGCCAATATGGGCATCCATCAGGTTATGGAGGTGGCCAACAGGAAGCAACCATTTATGGGTGGGGTCATGAACCAGAATTCAAGTTCCATCCAGTTCCTCTTCTCATCCTCAAGATTCTTACGCTGATTCTGGATTCGAATCAAGCCAACAACCTTACACTCCAAGAGGGATCCAAAGAGGAATGCAGGACTTGGCTACCTCATTGTTTGGTTATAGTGAATATACACAATACATGCAACCTTCTTATGGGTATCAACATCAAAAGCCAGACGATGAGGGAGAAGGTTCCAGTTATTATCTATATTAGTGCATCATCATTTAGGTAAGGATCATTTAATTTCTGTAACATTTACTGTGTCTAATTAGGTTTATTGTACTGTTTGAACCTACTTCATGATTAGTATGTACTCAAGAATATTAGTTTAACATGTTCAATGTTTGAACTTCAATGCCTACTTCATGTTTATTGCACTTAATCCAATTTCTTTACAGTCAAATGCATGTCTAATGAATTTTTTAATTTTTATGTGATTATTTATATTTTTCCGATTTGTTTCTGATTTTTTAGACATATTTTGATGTTTTTTTGAACCTTTTCACTGCGTTTCGGCCAGTTTCGGCCGAAACCGAAATCAAAACCGAGTCGTTTCGGTTTCGGACTCGCTTTCACTGCCATCCCTAGTCTAGTATGGAGGTACGATCGTGTACATCAACAAATGGGCCTTACTCGCATATGGTGTGACGATGATAGTATAGCAGAAGACGATCATTAGGCACAATGGAATCATTTTTATTTTATTATGTATTTTCATTTTGTTCTGTAGTTTTTCAATTTCTTTTAGCGGGTCTACTCTTAGTTGTGTCCAAATGGACCGTACATGTTAGTAGGCCCATCTTTAACGTAGGGAGTAGTAATCTTTTGTTATTTTGACAGGGATGAAAGGGTCAAGTAAAATGTATTGTTCTTATAAAGGGGAACCTCTCTTGTATTGAAAAAAACAATGAGTAAAAAAAATAATGGGAAAGTCCTCTTGAGAAGGGGACCAAGAGGGGTGCCCTAAGAGAAGGAGGCCACGAGGGCCACATCCCCCCCATTCCCATCTCCCTCTGCTCCAGTCCAGCCGCGTCATCGCCATCGTGCCCACCCTGCCTGCCTCTTCCTCTTTCTTCTCTCCCCCCCTCTCCCTGTGCAAGGCGACAACAGGACTTCCTTTCGCGAGTGCCCTACCTCCACGACCCCGGGCAACCAAAGCAACACCACTGACATTCTCCATCCCTTCTCCCTCTCTTTCCCTCCCACAGCCAATGGTGTAGCACACCGAATAAAATATACATATATATGTATAATATTTAATAAGTTGTAATAATAAAACCCACACTATACTAAAAGCCCTATAGCAAAAAGCCTTTATAAAAGCCTAAGTACTACCCATAAAGGGCCTTAGTCAATAGCCAACCCATTAACAAGGGCTTCAAAATAGGCCAAATGGGCCTTACGGTAGCAAAGAAGGACCTTAAAGGGGTATATGTACCATTACCAAGTATAAGAGGGGTTTTTGGTTTATACAAAGCGTTATTACGTCCAACGATTGCATGGGAAATTAGGGTTGTATTCAACAGGGAAAGCGGCTGTCGATGAGGAAGGAAAGAAGATTAACATGGAAGTTTAAATCCCATTAGGATACCATGTGCCCAGTAGGATTCGTAGAGCTTCAAAACATTATAAATTAGACCTCTCCGATCGACAGGAGCCTGTTGTTGTTGCTGCTGTTCGTGCCGTGCGTCGACATCCTCTGCTTCCTCCTGCGGCCGTGCGAGAAGAAGACTTTGCTTCCTCTTCTTCCTGTTGCTGCTGCGGCTGTTGGAGCGGACGACATCCTCTTCTGTTCTTCTTCCTCTTTCTACTTCCGTTCGAGCGCGTTGTTGTCGTTGCTGCAGTTGTGTCTTCTTCCCTGTCTCTCTCTACTACCCTTTGTTCCCTCGTCATCAACCCAAAAGGTAGGTTTTCTCAAGTTTCTAAGCCAAGATGATAGTAAAAGGAGTACTGCAAGCATATACAATCATGATAGCATCCCTAGATCTTGTATCCTTGAATCATGTTCTTGATTTTACGTAGTTTTAGCGATTTCTGTTTGCATGAAAAATAGCGACCAGAGCAATGGCCGCTAATTAATGAGCGCCCGTGGAAAAAGGCGCCAATTCCTGAATTGGCGACCGTCTCCTGGACGCTAATTAATTAGCGACCGTCACCCTGTCGCTGATTCTTATAGAGCAATTAATAATTAACCCATGTTTAAAATGTAATAACTAGAGAACCATATACCTAAAAATCATGTTATGCATATTTCTGAATTCCCTGTAATTTTCTCTTCAGTGTCATGCCTTAAGATTCCTGAAAATCCCCACAAACGTCAAAATAGCACTGTTCATTCCCTAAATGAACAGTAATCGTTTAAATGAATAGTGATATGTGTGTGAAAGCGTACCTAGCCGATGCGTGCTGTGATGCATGCCTAAAAGAATGGGCGACTGATCTCACAGCCGCTATTTAATAAAATAGCGCCTCTGCAAGAGGACGCTGATTCTGGTAAATTGGTTAAATTTAGAAGTAAATTGGAAATTGTGAATTGACGTCCATTTACTTGGACGCTACCTAAAGATATAGCGCCCTTTTGCAAGGACACCAAATCCTGTTATCCATTGAAAAATATATATAAAAGGTTGGAAGTTATGAATGGACGTCCAACACTTGGACGCTAATGAAAGATATGACGCCCTCTCACAAGGACGCTAATTCTTGTAAAATCATGAAAGCGCCTCTATGGAGAGACGCTAATTCTGTAAATAACGACTTTCTGAATGGACGCTATTTCCTGCTCTCACATGTTTTATCAGGTTTTGACCCATATCACGGGTCTGATGGCACTTCTATCTCAAGTCTGAAGATAGAGTCCATGTTTTCACGATGTTTCACGATTACACCTCAATTCTTGGATATTGAAAGACCCTCCGTCAGATATTCCTTCCGCCGGACCGAAATTTCTTTCTCTAAGGCCTCCGCTAGCCTTGGATTCTCTCAAGACAGCCGAGCGGGTTGTACCCTCAAAACCCTAGAACCCTGATTGTCATGTCACTCTGAAGAAACATGACGCCCTAGCCATCACGGAGCGTTGTTTTTAGTGTTCTGTGAGAGTCTGTCTCTGTTTGGAATTGGCGACCAAACAGTGGACGCCATATTGAATTAGCGACCGTTTAAGTGGACGCTATTTCTTTGTGCCTGTACTGTTCACAGAATTGGCGACCACCGCAGTGGACGCTATTTCTGTATATGGCGGCGGCCTGAGTGGACGCCAATTACCCAGATTTCATGAATGTCTTGATTTTATGTGAGATTCATCGCCTTGTCATCCTTACTTAAAGTTCTGTCCTTGAACTCTCTATTCCGTGAAATCTACCTTATTATCCTACAATGGCTTATTCCTTTGGAATTCTATTAGCTATAAACTATAGTGGATGTCTAAATATTTACATGATTCAATGCTTGGCATTAATAGGGCCCGGTCTGGTCCTGGGAGGAGCACCCGAAAGTACTTATGCCCATGGGAGCTATATTGACCACGGTGTGGCATTGCACCGAAGTGCATGACCTGCTTGATTTTGACATTCCACGATCTCGTGCTTGACTTGACTTGACATGACGTGACTTGCGTGACCCAGAATGGGTATTTACTTGCTTGAAATTAAAATAGTCAATCCTCATGACATAACTTGATAATTACATGCTTGATATTTCTTGGTTCTTTACATGACATCTTGAAACTTACTAGTTCCTGTTATCATCCTCTTGATATTCCTTCTCGACATTTTTGTGCGTTCATGCTTAGCTATACTTGCATTACATATAACGTGTAATTTACTTAAAGCAAGCTTGTTCTTGAGATGTAATCCCTACTGAGCGTTCGCTCACCTAGTGTTTTCCCCTATTTTTCAAGTAATTCCGATAGCGAGACTCATTCGGACGGGGATGACCAAGAGTGATGAGCGTAGAAGCCATCCAAGATATCTACATCGAGTCTTTTCTATTTTCTTGAGTCTATTATTGTAATTTTCTCTTTATTTGAGTCTAGAGTGTCGAGAAGCACTTTTCTTTTGGAGAAATTATGTAATGAAGTTAGTTGGAGTTATCAATGAATAAAGACTTTGGTTATCTCTTGTTTTTACGCACTCTGTCTATGTGTCGAATTTCCTCGTGCTCTGATTGACATGATCGATATAAACTCGTCGCGCACTCCCGGGTTCCTTCCGCGCTCGGGACGTGACAGTTTTTGTGATATCAGAGACTAGGTTTTTCAATTTACCTAGGTTACCAAAGTCCAAGGATAGGTTTTATTCCTTATACCCGGTGAGATGGGTAGAGCCATAGGTTAAGTCCATATAGGACGTTAAACCTTATAGTTTAGTCACTTAATAATTAGATTTAAATTCCTTGTAGGATCATGGACGCCAACCGAGCCCAATGGCGTGATACGCAACGGATTGTCCAAGGCCTCACCCAAGCGCTGCAACAAGTGGCGCAAGGGGGCATGAACCGTGGAGCTGGAGACCTCCACAGAAGTTTTCGAAATATGAACCCGCCTAAATTCATCGGCTCGTCCGACCCCGACGATGCCGAGAATTGGATGAAGGAGATGGAACACATATTCCGTGTGATGCAATGCACGGATGGAGAGAAGGTGTTACTGGCTACATTCCAACTAGAGCGGGACGCTCGATTCTGGTGGGAATCTGTGGAAGCCACTCTGCCGCATGATCACATCACATGGGACGAGTTCGTGGAATATTTCAATAGCAAATATTTTTCTGATAGAATACAAGAGAAGAAGGCCGCGGAGTTTGCCGCGCTGAAACAAAGGAGTTTATCAGTGGCCGAGTATGAGGCCCAATTCTCTAGGCTGTCAAGGTATGCACCACATCTGGTGAGTACGGAGAAGATGAAGGCCTGCAGATTACTTAATGGGCTTCGACCCCAATACATCACACAACTGGCGCCGATGGACATACAAGTCTATTCGGAGATGGTAAGACGAGCCCAACTACTTGAAGACGCCATGGAATTGTCCGACAAGATCCGTGGGCGAGACAAGAAAGAACAAGTCACTAGTTCGGGAACGTTCAAACCCTCCTTTAACAAGAAGAGGTCCAATAATGGGGGTGATTCCTCCAAAGAGAAGAAGTTTAAGAAGAATGACAAGCCTTTCTCTATCACCACACCATCTAAGGAGGTGTGTAAACATTGCGACAAGGCCGGACATAAGGCCGAAGAGTGCTGGCGAAGGTTGGGAGCTTGTCTCCGATGCGGGAGTCGTGATCATCGGATCCCCGATTGTCCTCTATTAAACGAACAGGCTAACAACGAGAAGCGCCCGGTCAAGAAACAAGGCCATCTCCAAGCTCTACAAGAGGCAGAAAATAGTAAAGGTGGACTCGTGGAAGGTACATTAAAATTTTGTTCCAAGACTACTCGTGTCTTATTTGATACCGGCGCGACTCATTCATTTGTTTCCAAAAGATTCGCTACTTCGTTTTCTATGGAACCTGAATGGTTAGACTTAGTTATTTCTACTTCTCTTGGAAGTGAATCCAAGATTACACACCATTACCCGGATAGTGAAGTTATGGTTAAAGGACAAAATCTACCTGCCGATCTGATATGCCTAGATATGGATGGGTATGATGTCATACTAGGTCCCGATTGGCTATCCACACACATGGCAATTATAGATTGCCGAAAGGGCAAGGTAACTTTTGAGGATTACCCAAAATTGGTTTACATTAGTCTGTGGAGTCGAAACAAGTCACCTCTTATTTCGGCTATTCGAGCTCGAAAGCTTATAAGGAATGGTTGCATGGCCTTCCTCGCTCTTGTAACCGTTAAAGAGGCTAAGGAGTCAAAGCTAGAAGACATCTGCATAGTTCGGGACTTTCCCGATGTTTTTCCGGAGGATTTGCCTGGTTTACCCCCAGAAAGGGAGGTGTCATTCACTATTGACCTTATCCCTGGTGCTGGTCCTGTCTCTAAGGCACCATATAGAATGTCCCCTGCCGAGTTAAAGGAATTAAAGGAACAATTGATGGAGCTTTTGAAGAAGAGATTTATTAGGCCGAGTACTTCCCCATGGGGAGCACCCGTGTTATTCGTCAAGAAGAAGGATGGATCGATGAGGCTTTGCATCGATTATCGACAGTTGAATCAACTTACAATCAAGAACAAGTACCCGCTGCCGAGGATCGACGAGTTATTTGATCAAATATCAGGAGCCAAATATTTCTCAAAGATTGATCTTAGATCAGGATACCACCAATTGAGGATCAAGGATGAGGACATTCATAAAACCGCATTCCGGAGAAGGTATGGGAATTACGAATTTATTGTTATGTCTTTTGGGCTAACGAATGCCCCTGCAGCCTTTATGCAGTTAATGAACAGTATATTTAGGCCTCATCTGGATCAGTTTGTTATGGTTTTCATTGATGATATATTGATATATTCAAAGTCCAAGGAAGATCATGAAGAGCACTTGAGGATTACATTGCAAATATTGAGGAATAATCAGCTTTATGCCAAATTCAGCAAATGTGATTTCTAGCTCGAGGAGGTATCTTTCTTGGGACATGTGATTTCAAAGGACGATATTTCTGTTGATCCATCAAAAGTCGAGGCAGTGAAGAGTTGGGAACTACCTACCAATGCTACCAAGATCCGTAGTTTCTTGGGTCTGGTTGGCTATTACCGGCGATTCATAAAGGATTTCTCCAAGATTGCTATCCCTCTTACCAGGCTGACACGAAAGGAGAATCCGTACGTCTGGTCCAGAGACTGTGAAGAGAGTTTCCAAACTTTAAAGAACCGTCTGACTACTGCAGTACTGCCCCTATCTTAGCATTGCCCATCGAAGGAGAGAGATTCGAAGTATATACCGATGCATCTGGTATTGGCCTCGGATGTGTTTTAATGCAACAAGGGAAGGTTATTGTGATGGGGACATCGAAGCAAGGCCGCTCATATTATGTTTGCATTTATGTCCTTTTATATTTGTATGTATACCCTTGTGTTATATGGGTACGCAATTGTAAGTCTTAGTGGGTTTATATGTAAAATTCCAGTAGGTCCAAGCAAGGGGGCCCCCAGCCCTTTCCCATTGGTCCACCTAGGCCATGTGGGGCTGGTCAAACCATCCTAGGTGGCCATCTAGAAGGTTGAATGTCAAATGACACATGGGTAGACAAGTGGGTTAAAAATTCAAAGGTAGGCTACCTACCTTACCCACCTTGTTCCCCCCTTGGTCAAGGGGGCGCCCCCCTCCCTATTTCCCTTTTTTATTTTTTGTAAAAATTGGATTAGAACTAATTAGTTCTAACCCTAGATCTGAGGGTATTAGGTGTCATTTGTCATTTAGTATATATGCTTGTATTTTTTCATTTGGAACAATTAATGAGAAGATTTGTGTGAATTGCCAAGAGAGCTCCAAGGAGTCTGGTGCGCCCCCCTCTGGAATTCCATCTCCCCCCTCTGTGTTTCAGGGTTGTAGCCCTTCTATCTTAGTCCCTCCACTTCTATTTTCATTCTGTGCCGCCGCCGCCGCCGTTCGTGCAGCCATCGAGCCGCCGCGAGCAATCTATCAAAGTGCTGTCAAGCTTCTATTTTTCAGGACAGAGGGTCACTACGAGAATTTCTGCTCTCCACCTCGACATCTTCTGGAGCTGAAATTTTCAGAGTGTGTTCTTATCTTGAATCCCCATCACCACAAAAAATTTCACGTCCAAATTCCTTCTTTTGCTAATTTTCCATTTTCGGTCTTCAAGTCATCCCAGATCTATCAGCTTTCTATTCACTGTAACAGCAAGCCTGAGTTTCCAATCTTCGGACCTCTGAATTATTTTTCCTTGAATCACCAAATTTATTAGAGGTTCTGTCCACCATCCCCTACATCCACAAATTTTCGTGAAATTTCGAAAGGCCTCTACCTATTTTTCAAAAATGCCTTCAGATCCCAAATCAGTTCTGTCTTCAGCTGTCCAGATCCGACCACAGTCCAGTATAAAATCTCCAGAAAATTCAATTCTCCACAAAACCTTTCACAAAAAATATTCCCGTCTTCCTTGTTCAATTCTCTACAACTTTGAAGAAGAGCTCAAGATCTAATTCGGAGGTTTGCCCTGCGGTCAACGCCAACTCTCAGGAAACTCAGTTTCTGCCCAGTCAGATCTGAAACTGAGAGCAGGTCGGTTCTAAAATCGGCCATCCGAAATACAGCTCTGGTGAATTTTTCTGAGTCCCACAGGGTCGAAGGACTTCGAGAGAGCTTTCCAACGATACCTCTTGTGCGTCGATCCGACGTCGGGAGTGATCGCAGCGACAGATCTCGCCGGGTCGAGCGCCTGAAAACAGAAACCGCAGATCCGTGGGCACACTTTCCGACCGGTGCCGATCGGAGCCGCCCGGCCTCCAGCAGGCGAACCAGCGCGCCGCCATCCCGGGGAGCGCTTCCCCAGGCGTCCCCACCACAGTGGTGCCACCCCGGTCCCACACGGCCCCACCGACCAGCGCGTGGGCCCCACAACCAGCAGCATACGCCGTCCGAACCGTGCCGACGGGGTGATCAAGTGCAGCCCGTCAACCGGAGATCGGTCCTCCCAGACCCACTTGTGTAGCCATTTACCTCCCTGCGTGGAGTGGGCGATATTTCATTGCTGTAATTTAATTCATTACTGTTACCGGGAGTTACCGAATTCGGCCGGGACCGTCTTCCCCACGCCGAGAGCGTGGAGGTATCGTATTCACTCCTTGCTTGGCACTTTGCTTTATTCTTGTATATATTTCTTTATGCCGCTGCTTAAGAGCATGTTAGGATAATCTAGCTCGCTATATTTTATATCACCGCTGCTGCGAGAGAGAGCGAAACCGTCCCGTGACCCGATCCGGGCACGAAAGTGCGAATTGACCACCCTAGCTCTTGCCGGTTTCTCAACCGTGCACGTCCGACGCTTCCCTCGTTAAGGGACAATCACGAGCTCGTCTAGAGTCCGAGGATCGTATTTCCATTTGGAGTCGAGTCAGTGGTCCGTCCCGCATCAATTTGGTATCAGAGCGAGTCGAGTCTAGGGTAGTTGTTGCATAAGTCTTGCACGGTCTAGGTCGAGTCTAGGATCATCATTATTTTCAAAACAAAAAAAAGTGTCATTTACGTCTAGTCATCGTCTAAGTCGGTCTAAGTTGCATTTGCATACCATTAATCGGTATATAAAAAGGTGTTGTCCGAACGTTAGGCTACGCCTATCGGGAAGGCCGCACACTTGCGCGAGTGATCTTCGGATCGATTAACTCCGCCGCGTACCGAATCTTGGTCGTGTATAGGTTGGTAGTCGAGTCGGCATTCCAACTTTGGATTACTTAGGGTCGTGTCTAGTGTTTTGTCCGAGTGTCGGCATGGCCATCCACTAGCTTCCCCGTGTCCCATGGATTACCGAACACCCGGATCTTATCCATGGTGGCAATACTATCTAAAATGGAAGGACCACCCGAACCACCCCAAAAGGCCCGAAGCCCGGGACTTTTACGGCTCCGAAAACCCGAGTGACTACTTAGAGTGGGAAGCCGTTATGGACGACTACTTTGAGTGTTACCATATGTCCGGTCCCGCGCAAGTCGACTTAGCCAAAAGGCGACTTTTCTATGAAGCCGCCGAAACATGGAGGGACATCAAGTACTTCCGGGAAGATAGGAGGTTAAGGCCCATCGAGTCTTGGTGGGATATGAAGAGAGCGCTTAGGAGGGTCTACCTTCCCCGTCCACCTACCTCCAACTACGGGGGTCATACCACTAGCCATCCCCACCAACTCACCCGCAATCAAGTGGGCCACACCTCCAACCAACCCCGCCCCTTCACCCCCATCCAAGCCCTCCAAAGCAACCCCAATCAAGTGGTCCGCCCAGTCGCCTCCAACCAAGTGGAAGCCCCGCTTCTAGTCGAGTCTAGGTCCACACCCGAGCCGAGAGTCGAGGAGCAAGTCCACTCCGAGGTCCCCACTCCAACCCGCTCCTTTGAGGAAATCGAGAAAAAGTTTTGGGATTGGTTGGAAAGGAGACGTGCTTCTTCACCATCCATGAGTGCTCCATTACCATCTACTTCCGAACTTTATTCGGAACCATCTTATTTGGAGCCACCAAAACCCGAGCCACCCGTATTTCTTACGGGAACGTTATACATAGCCGAGCCACTTCTTAGTTGGCTCAAGGATGGCTTGGTCCCAGGTCCATATCCATCAATGAACCCCACCCTACCTATAGTGCCCGTCAACTCCTTCCACACTACCTTTCGGTCTAGTCACCATGTTGATACATTGGATGACCTTATTATGGGATTAGACGCGCAATGGAAGTTAACGCATTTATTGGCCCGAAGCTTCGACCAACCCACTAGCCGTAGCTTCACCCATCCGGCCTTAGGGTCCATTACCTCCGTGTGCACCGTGGGTTGTATCACAACGGAGGTTCTCTTATTCCTCCCCATGTCGGCCGAACCCGACTTCATACCCTTTCGCCCGAGGGAGGAACCATACATCCTACACATGATCACCGTCCCACCTACAATGCATGAAGGTGACTATCCACCCCTTCAAGACTTCTACACCGGGGACCGTGACTTGTGGGAACCCACCACAAGGGGTCATACATTCTTCGACCCCTTCCTTAGTGAATCCCTTGACCCACCACATCTCCTCCACTTCTTCGAGGGAGATCACTACCACATCCCAACCCCACGGGCCAGGTCATCTACACCCACCAAGCCCAACCTGAATACACCCACACCCGGCTTTTCCACACCCGGCTCTCATGGCCCTCTCAAGTCTTCCAAATCCAAAGGGCCGTCCATGCATGACCACACCCAACGTCTAGGTGTTCCCCATGCCACCCATCTCCGGTTACATAACATGCATGCATGGCACACATTCGGGTGTCCTGGTCCGCCGTCACCCATGTACGGGTCGAACTAACAATAGGTTTGTCTCGAGTCATGCATGAGTCAGTTTCTTGTTTGTGTGGTTTGCATACGTGTGTTAGTACATGGTGAGTCTGCATGTGTCTTGTGCGAGTTCGTTGTCGGTCTCTTACGGGTGAGAGGCGAGTGGACTCGCTCGATGAGTATGGGATCAGTTCTACATCTATGCCCCGGATCTAGTCACCTACAGGGACTCAGCGGTGATTCCTAGTGAGTCTTCGAGCCGCCTTCTTCCCCTTGAGAGTGACCCCACCCCGGAGTGTTCCACCACTAGCCTCTTCCCCTAGCAGCATGCGCATATCGAGTATATACGGAATGAGCAGGTGACGATCACTTAGAGTGGAGCGTACCCGAGCTACTTGGTACGGTGACGGATCCACCGGAGCTACTCGAGCAGTCACCCCTTTACTCGACGGGGTCGAGTTCTTCCCACCCGGGGAGAATTGATGAGGACATCGAAGCAAGACCGCTCATATTATGTTTGCATTTATGTCCTTTTATATTTGTATGTATACCCTTGTGTTATATGGGTACGCAATTGTAAGTCTTAGTGGGTTTATATGCAAAATTCCAGTAGGTCCAAGCAAGGGGGCCCCCAGCCCTTTCCCATTGGTCCACCTAGGCCATGTGGGGCTGGTCAAACCATCCTAGGTGGCCATCTAGAAGGTTGAATGTCAAATGACACATGGGTAGACAAGTGGGTTAAAAATTCAAAGGTAGGCTACCTACCTTACCCACCTTGTTCCCCCCTTGGTCAAGGGGGCGCCCCCCTCCCTATTTCCCTTTTTTATTTTTTGTAAAAATTGGATTAGAACTAATTAGTTCTAACCCTAGATCTGAGGGTATTCGGTGTCATTTGTCATTTAGTATATATGCTTGTATTTTTTCATTTGGAACAATTAATGAGAAGATGTGTGTGAATTGCCAAGAGAGCTCCAAGGAGCCTGGTGCGCCCCCCTCTGGAATTCCATCTCCCCCCTCTGTGTTTCAGGGTTGTAGCCCTTCTATCTTAGCCCCTCCACTTCTATTTCCATTCTGTGTCGCCGCCGCCGCCGTTCGTGCCGCCATCGAGCCGTCGCGAGCAATCTATCAAAGTGCTGTCAAGCTTCTGTTTTTCAAGACAGAGGGCCACTACGAGAATTTCTGCTCTCCACCTCGACATCTTCTGGAGCTGAAATTTTCAGAGTGTGTTCTTATCTTGAATCCCCATCACCACAAAAAATTTCACGTCCAAATTCCTTCTTTTGCTAATTTTCCATTTTCGGTCTTCAAGTCATCCCAGATCTGTCAGCTTTCTGTTCACTGTAACAGTAAGCCTGAGTTTCCAATCTTCGGGCCTCTGAATGATTTTTCCTTGAATCACCAAATTTACTAGAGGTTCTGTCCACCATCCCCTACATCCACAAATTTTCGTGGAATTTCGAAAGGCCTCTACCTATTTTTCAAAAATCCCTTCAGATCCCAAATCAGTTCTGTCTTCAGCTGTCCAGATCCAACCACAGTCCAGTATAAAATCTCCAGAAAATTCAATTCTCCACAAAACCTTTCACAAAAAATATTCCCGTCTTCCTTGTTCAATTCTCTACAACTTTGAAGAAGAGCTCAAGATCTAATTCGGAGGTTTGCCCTGCGGTCAACGCCAACTCTCAGGAAACTCAGTTTCTGCCCAGTCAGATCTGAAACTGAGAGCAGGTCGGTTCTAAAATCGGCCATCCGAAATACAGCTCTGGTGAATTTTTCTGAGTCCCACAGGGTCGAAGGACTTCGAGAGAGCTTTCCAACGATACCTCTTGTGCGTCGATCCGACGTCGGGAGTGATCGCAGCGACAGATCTCGCCGGGTCGCGCGCCTGAAAACAGAAACCGCAGATCCGTGGGCACACTTTCCGACCGGTGCCGATCGGAGCCACCCGGCCTCCGGCAGGCGAACCAACGCGCCGCCATCCCGGGGAGCGCTTCCCCAGGCGTCCCCACCACAGTGGTGCCATCCCGGTCCCACACGGCCCCACCGACCGGCGCGTGGGCCCCACAACCAGCAGCATACGCCGTCCGAACCGTGCCGACGGGGTGATCAAGTGCAGCCCGTCAACCCGAGATCGGTCCTCCCGGACCCACTTGTGTAGCCCTTTACCTCCCTGCGTGGAGTGGGCGATATTTCATTGCTGTAATTTAATTCATTACTGTTACCGGGAGTTACCGAATTCGGCCGGGACCGTCTTCCCCACGCCGAGAGCGTAGAGGTATCGTATTCGCTCCTTGCTTGGCACTTTGCTTTATTCTCGTATATATTTCTTTATGCCGCTGCTTGAGAGCATGTTAGGATAATCTAGCTCGCTATATTTTATATCACCGCTGCTACGAGAGAGAGCGAAACCGTCCCGTGACCCGATCCGGGCACGAAAGTGCGAATTGACCACCCTAGCTCTTGCCGGTTTCTCAACCGTGCACGTCCGACGCTTCCCTCGTTAAGGGACAATCACGAGCTCGTCTAGAGTCCGAGGATCGCATTTCCATTTGGAGTCGAGTCAGTGGTCCGTCCCGCATCATATTGCCTACTCTTCCCGACAGTTAAAGGAGCATGAGGAGAACTACCTGGTTCACGACTTAGAGTTGGCCGCGGTAGTGTTTGCCTTGAAGATTTGGAGGCACTCTCTCTATGGAGAACAATTCACCATGTATTCCGATCATAAAAGTCTCAAATATTTATTCTCTCAAAAGGAATTGAATATGAGACAAAGGCGCTGGCTAGAGTACCTCAAGGACTTCAACTTTACAATACAATATCATCCAGGAAAGGGTAACTCCGTAGCTGATGCCCTTAGCCGGAAGTCGAGAGCATTACTGGCTAGCTACATGATTCAAGAATGGAAGATGCTATAACAATTCTCCAAGCTAAACATAAGTCTGGACGAGGAAAGGGGACGTGTCACTCTGTCACACATGAGTTTACATCCGGATCTACTCTCCGAGATTAAGGTGCTGCAAGATGATGACCCGGTACTAGTAGAAATCAAAGACAAGTTAGATGAACAATCAGACTTCAAATTGGCATCGGATGGAAGATTATTATTTCATGATAGAACTTGTGTTCCTGATTGCCCAGAGTTAAAGAACAAGATTTTAGAAGAGGCACACCGATCAAAATACAATATTCACCCTGGTGCCACCAAGATGTACCAAGACTTGAAGAGAAATTTTTGGTGGACCAACATGAACAAGGAGGTAGCAGAATTTGTCTGTCACTGCCTTACTTGTCAAAGGATCAAGGCTGAACATCAAAAGCCCGCAGGTAAATTGCATCCCTTAGACATTCCTAAGTGGAAGTGAGAGAACATAGGGATGGATTTCGTCATGGGTTTGCCTAAAACCAAGGGCGGACATGACGGGATATGGGTGATTATAGATCGGTTAACCAAGTCTGCACATTTTCTGTCCATCAAGAGTAAGTGGTCGGTTGACGTACTAGCAGCTTTGTATATCAAAGAGATTGTCAGGTTACATGACGTTCCTATTTCAATCGTGTCTGACCGAGACCCTCGCTTCACTTCACACTTCTGGAAGGGTCTACAACACTCCTTGGGGACGAGACTCAACTTCAGCACTGCATTTCATCCCCAAACGGATGGTCAGACCGAGAGAACGAATCAAGTAGTAGAAGACATGCTCAGGGTCTGCGTTATTGATTTTGGTTGAAGCTTGCACGATCATCTGCCTCTAGTAGAATTTGCCTACAATAATAGCTATCAAGCAAGCATCCAAATGGCACCCTTTGAGGCATTGTACGGAAGGAGTTGCCGCTCACCTCTATGCTGGGATGAAGTTAGAGAAAGACAACTTCTAGGACCGGAGATGGTAAGAGATACAACTGAGAAGGTTCAGATCATTAGAGAAAGACTTCAAACAGCTCAGTCAAGACAGAAGACTTATGCCGACACTAGAAGGAGAGACCTCGAGTTCCAAGTAGGAGACCATGTATTCCATAAAGTTTCTCCGAGACGAGGCATCCGAAGATTTGGTGTCAAGGGTAAACTTACACAGAGATATATCGGTCCCTTTGAAGTTCTAGAAAGAGTGGGCGAGGTTGCCTACCGCGTCGCCTTGCCACCACAATTATCTGAAGTCCATAATGTATTTCATGTCTCCATGCTCAAGAAGTATGTTCACGATCTGTTCCACGTCATAGAACATGACAAACTGGTGTTACAAAAGGATCTCACGTATGAACAAAAACCTTTAAAGATCCTTAATCGTGAAGTACGTGTACTATGGAACAAGACTATTCCCATGGTGAAGGTTCAATGGAACAAAAATTTCGAACATGAGGCCACATGGGAAACCGAAGAGTCTATGCGAAGAAGATTCCCTGCCTTATTCCAATAGTAAGTTCTCTACACACTCTATCAATCTATGAAATTGAATTTAGGGACTAAATTCTTTTAAGCGGAGAAGGGTGTAGCACCCCAAATAAAATATACATATATATGTATAATATATAATAAGTTGTAATAATAAAATCCACACTATACTAAAAGCCCTATAGTAGCCTTTATAAAAGCCTAAGTACTACCCATAAAGGGCCTTAGTCAATAGCCAACCCATTAACAAGGGCTTCAAAATAGGCCAAATAGGCCTTACGGTAGCAAAGAAGGGCCTTAAAGGGGTATATGTACCATTACCAAGTATAAGAGGGGTTTTTGGTTTATACAAAGCGTTATTACGTCCGACGTGGAAAATTAGGGTTGTATTCAACAAGGAAAGCGGTTGTCAATGAGGAAGGAAAGAAGATTAACATGGAAGTTTAAATCCCATTAGGATACCACATGCCCAGTAGGATTCGTAGAGCTTCAAAACCTTATAAATAAGACCTCTCCGATCGGCAGGAGCCTGTTGTTGCCGCTGCTGTTCGTGCCGTGCGTCGAAGTCCTCTGCTTCCTCCTACGGCCGTGCAAGAAGAAGACTATGCTTCCTCTTCTTCCTGCTGCTGCTGCGGCTGTTGGAGCGGACGACATCCTCTTCTGTTCTTCTTCCTCTTTCTGCTTCCATTCGAGCACGTTGCTACCGTTGCTGCAGTTGCGTCTTCTTCCCTGTCTCTCTCTGCTACCCTCTGTTCCCTCGTCATCAACCCAAAAGATAGGTTTTCTCAAGTTTCTAAGCCAAGATGATAGTAAAAGGAGTACTGCATGCATATACGATCATGATAGCATCCCTAGATCTTGTATCCTTGAATCTTGTTCTTGATTTTACGTAGTTTTAGCGATTTCTGTTTGCATGAAAAATAGCGACCAGAGCAATGGCCGCTAATTAATGAGCGCCCGTGGAAAAAGGCGCCAATTCCTGAATTGGCGACCGTCTCCTGGACGCTAATTAATTAGCGACCGTCACCCTGTCGCTAATTCTTATTGAGCAATTAATAATTAACCCATGTTTAAAATGTAATAACTAAAGAACCATATACCTAAAAATCACGTTATGCATATTTCTGAATTCCCTGTAATTTTCTCTTCAGTGTCATGCCTTCAGATTCCTGAACATCCCCACAAACGTCAAAGTAGCACTATTCATTCCCTAAATGAACAGTACTCGTTTAAATGAATAGTGATATGTGTATGAAAACGTACCTGGCCGACGCGTGCTGTGATGCATGCCTAAAAGAATGGGCGACTGATCTCACAGCCGTTATTTAATAAAATAGCGCCTCTGCAGGAGGACGTTGATTCTGGTAAATTGGTTAAATTTAGAAGTAAATTGGAAATTGTGTATTGACGTCCATTTACTTGGACGCTACCTAAAGACATAGCGCCCTTTTGCAAGGTCGCCAAATCCTGTTATCCATTGAAAAATATATATAAAAGGTTGGAAGTTATGAATGGACGTCCAACACTTGGACGCTAATTAAAGATATGACGCCCTCTCACAAGGACGCTAATTCTTGTAAAATCATGGAAATTCTGTAAATTATTGATATAGCGCCTCTATGGAGAAACGTCAATTCTGTAAATAACGACTTTCTGAATGGACGCTATTTCCTGCTCTCACATGTTTTATCGAGTTTTGACCCATATCACGGGTCTGATGGCACTTCTATCTCAAGTCCGAAGATAGAGTCCATGTTTTCACGATGTTTCACGATTACACCTCAATTCTTGGAGATTGAAAGACCCTCCGTCGGATATTCCATCCGCCGGACCGGAATTTCTTTCTCTAAGGCCTCCGCTAGCCTTGGATTCTCTCAAGACAGCCGAGCGAGTTATACCCTCAAAACCCTGGAACCCTGATTGTCATGTCACTCTGAAAAAACATGACGCCCTAGTCATCACGGAGCGTTGTTTTTAGTGTTCTATGAGAGTCTATCTCTGTCTGGAATTGGCGACCAGACAGTGGATGCCATATTGAATTAGTGACCGTTTAAGTGGACGCTATTTATTCGTGCATGTATTGTTCACAGAATTGGCGACCACCGCAGTGGACGCTATTTCTGTATATGGCGGCAGCCTGAGTAGACGCCAATTACCCAGATTTCATGAATGTCTTGATTTTATGTGAGATTCATCGCCTTGTCATCCTTACTTAAAGTTCTGTCCTTGAACTCTATATTCCGTGAAATCTACCTTATTATCCTACAATGACTTATTCCTTTGGAATTCTATTGGCTATAAACTATAAGGGATGTCTAAATATTTCCATGATTCAATGCTTTGCGTTAATGGGGCCCGGTCTGGTCTTGAGAGGAGCACCCGAAAGTACTTATGCCCATGGGAGCTATATTGACCACGGTGTGGCATTGCACCGAAGTGCATGACTTGCTTGATTTTGGCATTCCACGATCTCGTGCTTGACTTGACTTGACATGACGTGACTTGCGTGACCCGGAATGGGTATTTACTTGCTTGAAATTAAAATAGCCAATCCTCATGACATGACTTGATAATTATATGCTTGATATTTCTTGGTTCTTTACATAACATCTTGAAACTTGCTAGTTCCTATTATCATCCTCTTGATATTCCTTCTCGACATTTTTGTGCGTTCATGCTTAACTATACTTGCATTACATATAACGTGTAATTTACATAAAGCAAGCTTGTTCTTGAGATGTAATCCCTACTGAGTGTTCGCTCACCTAGTGTTTTTCCCTATTTTTCAAGTGATTCCGATAGCGAGACTCATTCGGATGGGGATGACCAAGAGTGATGAGCGTAGAAGCCGTCCAAGATATCTACATCGAGTCTTTTCTATTTTCTTGAGTCTATTATTATAATTTTCTCTTTATTTGAGTCTAGAGTGTCGATAAGCACTTTTCTTTTGGAGAAATTATGTAATGAAGTTAGTTGGAGTTATCAATGAATAAAGAATTTAGTTATCTCTTATTTTTGCGCACTCTGTCTTTGTGTCGAATTTTCTCGTGCTCTGATTGACATGATCGATATAAACTTGTCGCGCACTCCCGAGTTCCTTCCGCGCTCGGGGCGTGACAGATGGAGAGCACCGCCCCACCCCCTTCTCCAATCCCTTCTTCTCTTAATCCATTTTCTACAGCTCCACTGTCACCCTCCCCTGCTACATCGCCGGCCATCGCCGCCCCTCATGTCGTGGCCAAGCTCGCTACTCCCCGCCGTGCCCTCGTACTCCACCTCTCCTTCCCCAACTATCTGCGACCACCCTGGCCAATCCTGCGCCACCCCGCTGCCACGCTGCCTACCGCCCAGCCCGTCGACTCCCCCCCCCCCCAGTCACATGACCACTGCCCCACCAGTCTCAAGATGGCTCCAGCCGAGCTTGCGACAGCCCAGATCTAGCCATTCCTCTTAGCCCGACCACCCCTTGCAACAGTCCCCGCAGCTCGACACGACAGCAACAGCAACACCTTTGGCCCGCCACCTAAAATCGCCCATGGCCACCCCTCTTCCTCTGCTTCTTCCTCCTCTCTTCCCCCCTCCGGTTCTGCCCTCCACCCTTCCTCTTCCCATCACCCTCCTCCCCACCCCATCGCAGGTCCTTGGCCCTCTCCTAGGACCAACATCTGCTAGCACCACCACTGCCACAATCATCACCGACCGCCTCGACATCAGTACGTCACAGGCATCCAAAGCATGCTGCCTCGGCGCCCTCGCCATCATCACTGTCACTTTCCTTTGCCACGCTGCCCGGCGTGACAGTAGTAGCCACGTCTCCACCCACCAGGCCACCACCAACGACCTAGTTGCCTAGGTGGATGCTTTTTAAAACAACTGTAGAAAACTCCAATCTAGATTCTAATGTACCCATTTCGTAGAGACAACAAGTTTAAACAAAGATGTTGGCCCATTGAGGTTATTTTATATCTCAAATATCGTAAGTCCATACTTCAGCCCTAGTTCTATGTCCATCTAATTGATGTTGATTGCTTCCATATTTATCTATTTGAAGAAGGGAACTTTTCTGTAATAAACTTAAAAAAACTAAACTGCAGTTATTAATATCCAAATATTTATGTATTGAGTCATTCTAAGCATTATTACAAAGAAGAGACATTGTCTCTTCATCCTCTGCGCTTGTAGGTGTAAGATACAAAAGATTTTAACTCTGTGCCTTCAATATCTCCTAGCAATCAGTAGCATACACTTCCAGATGGCTTGAAATCCATATAGTCACCCTCAACTATATTAATCACTAGTTTATGCAAACATCCTTAAAGCTGGAGGCCCATTTCCTGCTCTTCTTCTGATGCCAGTGATTGTAGCCGTCTTTTCAAGGGGGGCCCGTGTCTTGTCTTTCGCATGGTGAAAGGTGAAAGCAAATCATTATCTTCCCCAAATTGTACTCTTGTCTGCAGACCAAAAGGCTCTAGGAAATCAGAAGAGCACCATTACCAGAAAGTACAAAATGAATGCTCCCATATCACTAACTGTACTTTCCTTCACTACTCATGAATGATCATGTTGGATCCCGTAGTGCAGGGAAACGGATCTAGAAGGGGGGGTTGAATAGATCCCTCTAAAAATTATGTCCAATTTAAACTCACAAACTTCACACAGCGGAACTAGACAAGGACTTACAATCTGAAGATGAATGAATTGATTAACATAAAACCTTTCATGGAATCTGATTGGGCATAAACTCAACTAGTAGGTAAACAGACTAAGCCACACATTGTGTGGGTGAATGATATGTGTGTGATGCAGTACGGTGCACAGCAGATAAACAAGCAGTGTGTGTGTGAACAAGATGTAATCTGAACATAAGTTCCTGTGAATGGGGTAGAAGATAAGGAATCAATCACAGAGCCCAAACCACAAGGCACAGGGATTTTTAAGATGGTTCGGGACCACGACGGGCTCCCTACGTCCACCCCTCACTAAAACCTGGTGAGGCTTCACTGCTGGAAAACTAGCACGGGGATAAATCCCCAACGCGGAGCCAAGCTCCAACACACGCAGGACGATGCCTGCACACACACGCAAGACAGAACCTGCACTCACACGGGGAACTACCTCCCCACGAGGAGAACTCTCCTCAGGCTGATAACACAGCAACAACGGGGACGAACCCCAACCACCCTGGGTCTGCAACCCAGCAGCGCGCACACACACGGACGCTTAGACAATCTGAGCATGTGCAACCATTGCACAGATACACACACAAATATCTGATTCAAAGTTAAGGAACAAATGACAGTAAAGCATGATAACAAGTGAAAGCTTAATAGCTTCTGTAGAACCGCATTTAACCCATAATCTGATACTCTGTTTTCTGGCAGCACATTGATAAGCCTCTTCTTCCTTTCTCTTCTCCTTTCTTCTCTTGCTCTTTAATGGACGAAGCTTTCTCTTTGGCTCCTTCGATGGTGGAACCACTCAGCAGACTCTCCTTCAACTTCTGCAGCTTCAGCAACAATATCTGCAAATTCTTCTCCTTCTTTGCAGCTTCTGCAACACGTCCCAGCGTCGTCTTCTTCTTCTACTTGGAATGTTTGCAGCTTCTTCTTCTTTCAGTCTTCTTCTTCTTCCTTTTGCTTTCTCTATTCTTCTCTCTATCTTCTGGACGGGCTGAGCCTCTGTTCGAACTCCTCCTTCAGTGCAGAATGTGCTCGCCGCCTTTCTCAGATTGAGAAGGTGCTGATTATATATTCTGTATATTTAATCTAGGCCTTTGATCTTCATAATTGGAAATCTCGGCCGTCCAGATTATTAGAAGGCTCCAGATCCCATGAGGGAATGGCCACTGATTGGCCCTTCGAAGATGGAGTACGATGGCTGCTCATTGGTCAGCCAATGACCTTCATGCAGGACACGCCCGCGGTGGCTTCTTCCCCAAGGCAGAGTGTTTTGCGGATAAGACCTTTTCTAGCCCTTTTTGTGATTGGTCCACCTATAAATACAGAATATCCTCTCCTAGGATCATCCCAGAACTCAAGGCACGTGCCTGTGATCATGTGCGAATGATTGAGTTTGGATCATGTGCCCAAGGGGACCCACCTTCAAGTTCGCAAATGACTTCTGCCGGAATAAGTCGACTTGGGTTGCTATCAAGTCGACTTGCTCTTTGATCTTTGCAAGATCCATGCTTCAGGAAAGCCACAAGTCGACTTGCCCTTGGACTTAAGTCGACTTGATCACTGTTCTGATCAGAGGAACGTTTCTGTCTGCCTGGGCCAAGTCAACTTCTGGGATTTCCAGGTCGACTTGGTGAAGACCTACTCAGTTGATTGCTTTCTGGCAGCCTGTCCAAGTCGACTTTTTCACTTGACAAGTCGGCTTGCTGTTCTTCATTTTTGCCATGTTGCTGCTTGAATGCTTGAGCCTCTGCTACATTCTTCTAGATATCTTTCATGAATATCTTCTATTGATATCTCCTGAAAACCTCTGCCGATATGGTTGGCTTAACTGGTTGCTTGAGAAAAATGATCTCAGCTGACTTGGACTTGAGTCGACTCTGGCCTGATCTTCACTTGGGCCACTGAATTGACCTTCTCTGATGACTTGGCATGCTAACCTCCTGCTGGCATGTTGCTGGCATCTCGGTCGACCGAACTCGGCCATCGGTCGACCGAACTCTGTAGCTCTGGAGGATTTCAGTTCTGGGAAAACTGGTCGACCGAATCTCCTTGGTCGGTCGACCGGCCAGTGTAACCAGTCATTTTAAGATCATTTCTGTCCTAATAAGAGAAGGATTAGGCATATAAGAAAGGGTTAATCAACAAAACATACAATCAAGTATTTCTTGAGGTTTAGGCAATATGAAAGGACATTTTAACCACTTTCCACCAAGATAAGGTTGAACTTTCAAACACACTTTGACATCTCAACAACCCCATGAATGATATGCATATAAGCATTATATGCATAGACCACACATGTAGGTCATTAAAACTCTGAAGCATAGCAACTATCATCAAAGGCACACACATACATAAAGTTTAGTTATCATCAAAATATCACACACAAGGTACACAACATATCCTTTTAGAGGACTCCTGTTTTCTATGCTTGTTGTAGTGCCCATTTGAAGTCGTTTTAAACCAGGTTCAGGAAACGTTAAGAATCCGAACCAGTTAAGCATAATCAGTTCCTGTTCTGTCCATGTTTCTGAGGTTTTAAGCATTTGTTTGGTTTTTCTTTAATGCACAAGCTGCTTCTTCTGAAAAGAAATTTTAGTGTTATGTGGATGATGAATGTTCATTATTTGAATTTGAACACATCTCGTAGCAATGCATTTCAGTTCTTAATTACATTTGGATCTTCCACACTGACCCATGGTTCAGCATCAATTCCATCTTTCTGACAAGAGAAAACTCTTGATTCTGCCTCTTAATGATATCCTGTAAAGTAAGAAGAATAATGCAATATATAAAAAGATTCAAGCAAGTTCTATGCAGAATGATGCAGCACCATATGCAGATGCAACACGCACATGGTTTGTATGTTTAATCCCTTCCCAAGAGGGAGCAAGCACTAGAGAGCAAGGGGTGCGCAATCTGGAAACCAGATCCTTAATATAATCTGTACTTCTGCTGTTTATCAAAAGGCATCATGGTTCATCTTGCCGCCATGAGGCTGAGTGTTGGAAGTGTAGGTGGGCAGGGCATAGGAGCACTTTGTGTCGCGAACATATTCCATCGCAGAAGTCTTCCACCGAGGCCGTTCAAGTATGTGAAGATCGTAGTCTGCAACGTGCGTCTATTGTGGAGGCTCCTTGGTCTTCATCTTTCACAAGTAACATAAAAGTGCTGCAGAACTCATCGGTTGAGGTTGTTCAGGAAGGTGTCTGTGAGACACGGAAAAATCTAATCGGTTTTTTTTTTATCGTAGATAAAGATATAGATCTTGTTCTTTTTGAAAAGAGACATCCCCCTCTGACGCGGCGGCGACGTGGCGATGCGGGCGGGCGGCGTCGGCGTCCGGGGCGCGCGGGGGCGCTGTGGCGGAGGCGTCCGCGGGTTGCAGAGGAGCGAGAGAGAGAGAATCCGAGAGAGGGAGAGATTAACACAGGGGGTTTAAAAAAAACTTTTTTTCTTCTTTTTTTTTCTGCTTCTTTCAACCGCAAGCTATTCTTTTTTTTTCCTCTTTTTTTTTTGCTCTAGTAACCTAGAGAGAGAAAGGGAGACGACGTTGGAGACGTCGGGGTCGACGGAGGCGCCGTGTTGGGCTCTGATACCAATTTGACGCGGCGGCGACGTGAAAATGGATCGACGGTAACTCCGGGACACGAACGGGACTGGATAGCATGCTACCTCGCGCAGCTCGGTCTCACGCCGGACGGTCTCACACCGGGCGACACTCAAACTCACAAGGAGAAAGAGAGAAGGGGGAAAACACAAAGGCAAAGTACCTTGGGTTTCAAAGTTTTCATTCACTTCATTCATATCATACGTAACACACAAGCATTGGCCTCTTTATATAGGAAAAAAGCCATAGCAATAATACCATCTAACTTCCACTAATTATGTTTATACCCTAGCCTAACAAAACAAAACCCACCCACCTCACTTTGACTTGTGGGTTTTAATCAAATAAAATACACTAATTACACACATGTTATTTGACTATGACTAGCCTAATAAGACGAAAAAATACATGTAGGAATACATGTATACATACACACAAATACATTACTAAAAACGCAATATACTACCGTAGCCGTAAGCCGAGTCTTCAGGAAGGATCTCCGAGCCATAAGCTCGGTGCAGTGGCGGTGCGGCGTCGGCTCCGAGCATTGGGCCCGGTAGTGGACCCGGTGTCCCCACCACCCTCTAAGTATAGAGGGTGATTCCATGTGTGCGCATAGTATCAGACGATTTGGGTTCGAGTGCTGGACCTCTCCCCACTGACCGTAGTCAGTGTTGATTTACATCGGCCTAACGTCCGAACACCTTTATTTGACTGTCAAAGAAATCCCAAAGTCTTCTATAGAGGTTCTGATGCGGAGGGCAGGCTCACTCGAGAAACTCTCCATGACCACTCATTTACCACTGACCAACAGAGACGACTGAATCAGGGCTAGGTCTGAGCAAAACCCTAAGATTTAGGAATGGAAGCGCAAATATGCGGAAGCCATAGGCATTTTTGAAATAGAGAGAAGTTTTCTGGACCCCGAGGGTATTTCGGTAATTTTACCACCCCAGGGGTATTTTGGTAATATTCCAAGGCCAGGGATTTTTCTGACATTTCTGGGCTGGAATGAAGTAGGATCGGGTCCCTGACTCCCCAAGGCGCTGAGGCTCTTTTTAAAGGGTTTTAGGAGGCTGCTGGGCCATTTTTAGGTTGTAGGGGTATTTTGATAATTTTACCATACCCTAGACCTAGGTTTAGAGTGATACCCGAGTGTCGGACTGAGCTGACAACACTCCCAGACCGAAGTAGTTACAAGGGGCTTCATGGAAGGCACACATCTGTCAATTTGATCGAAGGAGGGGTATATATGCAATTTTCAGAAGTCGGGGGTTTTCTTATAATTTTCCCACCCGAGGATACATATAAAACATGTTGAGTGCTTCTATAGTTCAAATGAGTACAAGGGTTGTCGGCGAGTTGTCGACTGTACAAAAGTCCGCGTAAGAGCGGGAGATAGGGAC
The DNA here is from genome assembly GCA_022559845.1 of Amorphophallus konjac. Classification (NCBI taxonomy): domain Eukaryota; kingdom Viridiplantae; phylum Streptophyta; class Magnoliopsida; order Alismatales; family Araceae; genus Amorphophallus; species Amorphophallus konjac. Next base: position 42,503 of record JAHNEJ010000890.1, on the reverse strand, counting down.
GTAGTCCCAATTACAAAAGTCGCAGGGTATAACTGCAAATTACAGGACTTGGGTCTTTTACGATCCCGGGGAGGACATTTTGTAATTTCGCCATTATAAGGGTAGAAATACATGACTTAGTCGTCCCGGGACGTAAAGACTTACAAACATGGCCCATTGAGGGGCGTAATTATAAACACGGCCCGCTGGGGGGGCAGAAACGTAAATATATCCCGTATGGGGCATAAGTACAAGACCCGGGGGCTTACCCCACGCGGGCCGAAACAAACGAACAAACGCTTCAAGTGTGCTCCGTAGGTTGTAACTTGTCTGTAGATCGTAGATCCTCTCTCCCTTTCTTTCTTTAGACCTCCGGGGGTCTATTTATAGAAGTGGGGAACCTCCCCGAGAGTGTTTGACCCCGTACGGGTCCAACGGGATGAAAATGACCCCGGGGAGGTCCCATTTTCAAATCAAATTTGTTTTTAAGTCCGTGCGCGGGAATGGGACCTCCCCGGGGTGGGAGGTCCCCGGGACGGTTCGGGACCTCCCCGGGGTCGCGAACCCCCGGGGGGGAACCTGCCCCGGGTCGCGAACCCCCGGGGGGGGACCTGCCCGGGGTCGCGGCCCTCCGGGGGAACCTCCCCGGGGTCGCGGCCCCCCGGGTAGGGCCTGCCCGGGGTCGCGGACCCCTGGGGGGACCTCCCCGGGGTCGCGGCCCCCCAGGCAGGGCCTGCCCGGGGTCGCGGACCCCGAGTGGGTCCCGCCCGAGGTCGCACGGGTCCCCACCCGGGCCGCACGCACCCCGAGGGGGGCTCCCGGGGTCGCGGACCCCGGGTGGGTCCCACCCGGGTCCAGACGACCCCGGACGGGTCCCTTTGGCCCCGGACGGGTCTATTCCTCGCGTGGGTTCAATAAAAGGAGGTCTTCGGGGCTTTGAAGCTTCGAGTTCTCGCCGTGCCTCGTGGAGAATAGCGAGAGGGAGCGCCTCCTTGTTCGTTTGTCGTCTTCCTCGTGCCGTAGGCCACTGCGGGAGGACGAGTTGTTGTCCGTGCTTCGTGATACACGTGCGAGGGACGTTGTGCTTGGTACGTAGACCTTTTCCAGCATCTTCTTCGTTGTTGTAGAGGTTCTCCTTGCTCGTAGTTACACGTTCAAAGGACGGAGACTTAATCCCGTAGGGATTTTAATACAACCACACGATCCTGACAATCATTGTGGCTTGAGCTTGGCTTGTGGCCATCCCCCGAGGGGTTTAGATTGTAACCACATGTAGGCTATAAAGCCTTAGACTTTGGAATATCTGACGGGACGGCGATACGCCGAATAGAGGGTCCCGTGTAGGAATATCCCATCGGACGGTGATACACCATACCAAAGCCTTGTCACATGCGGAATCAATATCCCGGAATAGATGATAAATTACGGGTGCAACAAATGCCCCCCACGGGACATACGTCCAAGCCGAAGGCGGGGGCGGATGGCCCGTGCGTTCCATGGCTTTTGTGTCAGTCTCCGGGCCCATAGGCATGCCGGAGTTTTGTGTGACTTTCTGTAGTCTTGTTGTTGCCCATATGCTGATTTGACTGATGGGGTTTCTCTGATTTTGACTTTGCAGCTCTTGTAGACATGGCTCGTTCCCGACGAAGCGGAGGGACTTCCCAGAGGTCCAGGACTAGCGGTGGTGATGATCATTATGTACGGAGGACGGACAGGCCTATGCCACCATTCCCTCCTCGCAGCATCACTCCCGAGGACTTTGACGCGGTGGACCGCGGATTCACTTGGGTTGCTGAGGGCACAATTGGGGAGACTACTACCACTGAGGGCGTTGTCGACGTCTCCAGGATTACGCGGAGGCTGGGATGCTACACTTATGATCGGTCGGGTGGCTACCCGCCTCACTTTCCACTGGACCGTCACCTTTTCCCTTTCGTCCAGAGTTTCATACCACCTGGAGCAGAGACTGACGATCCCCGGCTTCCAGAGGAGAGGCGCCGCCTGGAGCGGGCCATATTGCTCGGACGGGATAGTATGCATGGCACCTGCAGTTTTTCTTATCCGAGCTTCCCAGAGGGTTTTGCGCGTCAGCGACAGTACCCTGACCAGAGGAGTCTTGGCTCCTACAGGGAGTTCGACAGTTTTACTGTGAGAGCGGCACCGTCTTCACCAGCCACTTGGCATCTGGCCGGGCACCACAGGGCTGCGGATGTTGTTCTTGATGGGATGTTTCTGACTCCCTCCGGCGCAGCTTGTGCGCATGATGACTACGATGCTGATTGTATGCTAGAGAGGATCTTGGCACAGAGGACCCCGAGCTGGTACGGGAAATGGGCCGTTGTTCCTTCCCATTGTTATCGTCGCGGCGCCACAGAGTGGCTGTGGGGTGTGCTGCTAGTTTACAGGACAGCACTTGATAGGGCAGGCATACGTCATGCAGTGACGGCAGCTTTGTATTCTTATCCCTGCCACACCGGACTGGTCCAGGCTCTAGCTGAGAGATTTAACAGGCGCTGGAACACTTTCATGACTGCTGAGGGGGAGACTTCACTAGACCTGTGGGCTTTCCACAGGATTTCTGGCCTCCCAGTCTGCGGACAGCCATATGAGGAGATATGCCTGGATGATCTGCATCTGAGTGCTTCTGATGGAGCAGGCCGATACTTCATGCCATATTGCTTCAGGTATCTGATGAAGACTTGGAGGGACTTGGCCCTCGTGGGCAAGGAGAAAGCTGCACGGACGCCGAGGGTGACTCTGAATGCATGGGTCAGACATTTCTACAGCGGTCCTTATTGTTTCTACGAGGAGTTTGCTACCTCGGGGATGTCTTGGGAGCAGTGCCGCGAGGTCGAGCTCCGCTTTGCTTCACACCCTCGTCACTTACCCGCCCCGACACGGGGGTGGAATTCGAGGGGACTGCCGCCGCTGACTTACCTGGCAGCCTACCTGGCCTACTGGCTGGCCAGCTTTGTGATCCCTCATGGAGAGGAGGGGATTCTGCGGGCAGAGGTGATCTACCCAGCTTGTTTACTGGCTTGCGGGCGCAGGCTCGCCATTGCTCCAGCCGCGCTGGCGAACATCTTTCATAGCCTTGGGGCATTGACTTCGCACTCATCTCCTAGAGATAAGCATATCTTGATGCCCACCCACTATCTGAGTGCATGGGCCGGCCTGTTGTTGCCAGAGTTGTCACAGAGGACCCCGGTGGATAATCCAGCTGCGCCCCTGCTTTTTGCTTTTGCTGGTCATCCGGACCAGGACTCAGTTTTGCAGCTCGCCAGCGCTCGCCGTACCTTGTCCTTCCTCCATACTAGGAGGGATGAGAGTCTGGAGTTTGACCACAGCTCTCGCTCATTTCGTCCATACACAGAGCGGCAAGGTGACACCGTTGTTTGCAGGCTATCCTCCTGGGCTCTACCCTCCGACCATGCATTGGTCGATTGGGTTATTTGTGTTCGGCCGAGCGTTCTGGTTTACCGCCGTTCCAGTATGGCAGTGCTTGAGCCATATTACCCGCATAGATTCGCGAGGAATTTTGGGTACGACCAGGCGATACCTCAGCATGCAGATTTTCCCTTTGCAGTTCGGCAGTACAGGCAGAGGGACGTCCACCTGGTGGCGGCTTCATGGCATGACTTCCTCTCCCGGGAGGTGAAGGAGGAATACCCCATTCCAGAGCAGACACGCAGAGGTTTCTTTGATATACACTATGCGCGCTGGTGGTTTAAACTCAGCAATGTTTTTAGGCAGCGAGCTGATGTTATTCGAGCTGCAGAGGAACGGCGCTTGAAGGGAGGATTTGCCGCCTCTGTTTTTGGATGCGGCGTTCATTAGATCTCACTTTTCTTGGGCCGCCAAGGTCATTCATGAGATTGAGACCCGTTGGAGGGCGGGCGAACTCTCGATTCATGTTGACAGGAGTCAGTACACCGGGGCTTTGAAGCCCTTGCGGAGTGCACCAGCTGCGGCTTCTTCTTCTAGGTCTGCCCGTCGGAGGGTAGACCCTGACCCCCTGGCCCTCTACTCCTGGTGGGAGGATCTGAAGACCTCTTGTGGTTTGAAGACCCAATCCCAACTATCAGAAGCTGTTCCAGAGGGGGCATTAGGAGGCAGTGCCTTCACAGCTTGGAGGATCCACATTATGAACGCCGTGGATTGCGCGGGTCCCCTGGAGTACATCTCAGATTTGGAGGTGGCTACCACCCCCAATGCCATATGGACCATTGTGAGCAAGGTTGTTAGGGTCCTTGGCTTGAAGACCGAGCAGATTGTCTTGAAGCCTGAGAGGCTTATTGGGGATCCAGGTATATGCTGACTTACTTAACCCTGTCTCCTTTTGCTCTGCAATTTAAGATGCTGATTTCATGCAATCTGTTTTTTTACTTGCAGGACATGTTCCTGGCTCAGAGGCTCGTGGGCGCGGGAAGAGGCCACGGACTGATATCCAGGAGGGTGATCCGCGGCCTACCATTCGCCCGCGTCCTGAGGAGGGGTCTCCTACTCCAGCTGAGATCCCAAGTAAGAATGGGGAATGTTTGTTTTCAATCAGTATTGCAACCTGTTTTGAAGATGTTGTAATCTGATTGTTATTTCCCCTTATTGCTGCAGCTCCTCCTGAGGCTATGCCTACCGCGAGCTTTTCTCCTTGCCCCGGAAATGTGTTCACAGAGGCGGGGTTGGAGGTGGACGAGTCCATTCCTGACATCAGCGTGGATATTGACGGGTTGGACTTCCTCGCAGATGACTACATGCCTGTGACCGGCGACTCCCCCGCACTTGATACAGGCGGGAGCTCTGTTGCTCCGGAGGCAGGTTAGTGTCTTGCATGTTGAACCTTCCCTTGTTCCCCTTCGAAATAGATGAAATATGTACTTCAGCTAATATAGCATATGCTGCAGGGACTTCTCGAGCTCAGACCCCTCTCCCTGCCGTTGGAGGGGGGAAGGGATCTTCTGGCGTCGAAGAGACTTCTCTGCCGTCCGGTTCTTCAGGAGAGAGAGGCTCTGGCACCTTATCAAGGTCAGGGACTTCCAGTACCTCCTCCAGCGGGAGTTCTTCTTCTTCATCATCAAGTTCTTCTGAAGAAGGCGAAATCAGGATGAGCCCAGGTGACTTAAGATTCCCTTTTCCTTTCTGTGCATGAAATAATGAGCTTATCTAACTTGTCTTGCTCATTGTCGTACAGCTGCTCAGACGACCTTCCCTTTGGATGAGCTTTCCAAACTCATAGAGGTCGGCTCTTCTGCTGACTTGCCAGCTTTTGATGAAAGGGTTGGGATTCCAACTACAGAGGTTGCAATCCCTGGCAAGGAGGCATCGTCCCTAGGCATGGGACCATCGGCAGGTACTACCGACGTTGCAGAGTCTAGCCGGGTGCAGACTTTAGGTATGCACAAAGATACTCTGTACATCATTCCAGCCACACATACTGCTGCACATTGACATCCTGAGATGCTTCTATTTTGAAACAGCTGGCGATCCTCAAGAGGAGGGCAACCTCCCTCGGTCTACAGAGATAAACCAGACACCATGCTCATTTCATATGCCATCTAAAGAGCAAGGCACCGCCGACGAGGCCGCGGCCTCCACTGATTCGGCAACGATAGGTACATTGTCGTCAAATTAAGGAATTTTGTCGTTCATCCAACAAGACCCCTTTCATTTATGATATTGATCATCATTTGACATGTGAATGTCTTCTTTCAGCTGTCTCTCCTTCCATGGAGCCAACGACAAAGGTTGACCCCGCTGTAATTGAGGAGGAGGCACCTATGCAGGCTGGTATGTCTTCATTAAATATGAAGTGCTCATTCTGGTTTTTTGGTATGGCCGGAGTACTAAGACTTTCCGTTCCTTGCCTTCTTTGCAGAGAGGTCGGCGACGCCTATACCATCCACAGAGCAGGGACCAGCACTTGCCGATGGTTGCCCCCCAGTCCCTAGGGAGGGATCTCCTCGTGGGCCCAACCCGGCGAGTGAGACTGCTTCAGGTAAGAGTCCTTGAAGTTTGCACTCTTGGAGTCTTACCCTTATGACATTATTGTGGTGATACACTCACAATCTCTCCCTTTTTTTTTTACAAACAGGGTCCGTAGAAGGAGCAGGCGTGACACCCATGGATTTCCCTGCCCTTGGAGTTGAGTGGCCCGACGCTCCTGCACTCGGGACGGCGTTACATGTTGCCATCGCTGACCAGCTCCTACAGGGTCTTGATCAGTTGATCCGGGCTGACCCACTGCCCTCCGTGGAGGCTTTGAGGGCCGATCTGGAGGTGTTCACCAGGAGCTACCACGGACTGAGTCTTCCCCGGGATGCATGGGCCGCGAAACTAGAGGGCTTATGGAGCGAGTTTGCTCGCCTCCATCTTGCACAGGAGCAGAGACGGAGAGCCCAGCTACAGGTCCAGGAGCAGCTGCGTGAGCTTCGAGCGGCCCGGGCTGAGACCGACCTCCACCTTGCGAGCTTCGAGGGGGATAGCCGGAGGACCTCTCTCCGAGTGGAGGAGCTACAGAGAGAGCTCCAGGAGGCTGCCGAGGAGCATCGTGTTGTCCAGGGAAAGGTGGAGACCTGCCGTCGCCGATCTGATGAGCTTCGGGAGGAGATCTTCCAGAGGGAGACTCGCCTTGCGGAGTTGCAGAGGGACGTGCACCGTGGTTGACGAGCTCTGGCACTTTCTTGTACATAGGGCTCTTACGCCCCATTTTTGTTTGAGTTACCCCGAGGGCTTGTCTCGGGCTCCCTTGATGACATTAGTGAATAAAGGATATAGCTGTTTCTGCTTCCATCCTCTTGCATGTATGTCTCTCTTTTTTTCTATATCACTTTACCAGCCCTACCGCCCTTTCGGGTTTTCGTCAGGATTGGCCCCCTTTAGCTTTTTCCAGTACGCCCTTTCGTGTTTTCACACTGAAGGGTACCCATTTTTGCCTAAGGTGCCCTTTCGGGTTTTCACCTTAGTCGGGTTAAAGCCTTTTTGCCCTTGATTGCTCTTCTAACAGAAACAACCAAGTCTGCTGGGGTCTCAATATTTTTTAACCCCGTTTTTTTTTTTTTTTGAACCTATAATGTCAAAAGGCGAGGAAAAGGTGGCATTCCCGTAGGGACGTGTGTGCCACAGAGGTGGGACAAATGGGTAGATTTGATTGTCCAGGTGGGACGAATGAATCAAATCTGTGAGCCGAAAGGCGAAACGGGTTGGTAGCCTGAGAGGGCGTACTGAGACCGAACCCAAGAGGATAGAAACGAGCCGAAAGGCGTAATGGGTTGGCAGCCCGAGAGAGCATACTGAGACCGAACCTGGTGGGATAGAAAGGAGCCGAAAGGCATAGTGGGTTGGCAGCCCGAGAGAGCATACTGAGGCCGAACCCGATGTGACAAGATGGGTGGATTCGACTGTCCTAGTGGGACGTGAGAGTCAAATCCGAGAGCCGATAGGCGAGATAGGTTGGCAGCCCGAGAGAGCATACTGAGGCCATTCCCGATGGGACAAAGATGGGTGTGACCACCCTAGTGGGACGTGAAAGTCAAACCCGAAAGCCGATAGGCGAGTAGGTGGGTTGGCAGCCCGAGAGGACATGCTGAGGCCAGACCCGGTGGGACATGTGCCAGAAGACACGATGGATTGGTAGCCCGAGAGAGCATACTGAGACCATATCCCAAAAAAGTAAGATGAGCCGAAAGGCATGATGGGTTGGCAGCCCGAGAAGGCATACTGAGACCAATCCCAAGAAGATAAGATGAGCCGAAAGGCATAATGGGTTGGCAGCCCGAGAGGGCGTACTGAGGCCAGAACCTAGAAAGTAAAATGAGCCGAAGGGCATGATGAGCTGGCAGCCCGAGAGAGCATACTGAGGCCAATCCCAGTGGGACAAAAGAGTAAGTGGGTTTAACTGCTCGGAAGAGACATATGAGCTAAACCCGGGAGCCGATAGGTGAAAATGGGTCGGTACCCCGAAAGGGGCATACATAGACCGAACCCGATGGGACAGAGTATGACAACCTCAGAATGTCGGTGGGACTAGGTGTCATAGGATGACATGTAAGGCGTAGCCATGACATCAATATGATGTTTTGGTCGAGATGGGGTGGAGTCGTTGACTTAGAGCCACCCTTAAAATAGACAGGGAGAGGATTTTTTTTTTCACATTACCAACCTCACCGCCCTTTCGGGTTTTCGCCGAGGCTGGCCCCCTTTAGCTTTTTCCGGTGCGCCCTTGCGGGTTTTCACACCGAGGGGTTGCCTATTTTTGCCCGAGACGCCCTTTCGGGTTTTCACCTCGACCGGGTCTGTGGCCTTTTTACCCTCAGCCAATCGTTGAAGGCTGACTGAGTCCATCGGGGTATCAGTATTTTTAACCCCTTTTTTTTTTTTTGAACCTTCACTGAGGAGAGGTACTGTCCTGTGAGGACTGCTGCAGAAACTCTTGCGATGGTGCATGGTAGAGCTTCATATGCTTGCCATTGAGGGGAGGGAAAGGATTGTCCCCCTTGTGGTCAAGGACCGTATAGGCCCCTCCTTCGTAGACCTTCTGGATGACGTAAGGCCCACGCCAATTAGGCTGGAGTTTGCCACTGGATCTTCCCGCGAGAACCTCCTTTTCTTTGACCATGACAAGGTCGCCTTTCTTGAACGCCCGTTGCTTGACCAGCTTATCATAGGCACGTGTCATGCGGGCTTGATACACTTGTAAGTGTTTGTAGGCTTTGAGTCTTTGACCTTCAAGGTTGGACAATTCTCGAGCCTTCTTTCAATTTCAGATTGGTCTTGGCCCGGCAATCCGGCGTGCACAGCAACGCGGTAGGATGCTAACTCGATCTCCACGGGGATCACTGCTTCAGCTCCGTAGACCAGAGAGAATGGGGAACACCCCGTGGGAGTTTTGTAAATAGTCCGATAGGCCCATAGGGCTTCGTGGACCTTCTCGCCCCAATCCCGTTTGCGGCCACCTACTATCTTGGACAGTAGCTTGCAGAGGGTTTTGTTGAAAGCCTCGACTAATCCGTTGGCTTGGGGATTGTAGACTGATGACGTCCTCCAATCGATATGGAACTTGGCCGCCAAAGCATAAATAGTCTTGTTCTTGAATGGCGTGCCATTATCGGATATAATCCGACTGGGGGTGCCGAATCTGTATATGATATAGTGCCGCACAAAACGAGCAACTATCTCCCTGTAACTTCCCGTAGTGGAACGGCTTCCGCCATCTGGAGAAGTAATCGGTGGCAGCGAGTATGAACTTGTGCCCCTGGGACGATGGTGGGAATGGTCCCACAATATCCATACCCCACTCTGCAAATGGCCAAGTAGGTGCTGTTGGATGGAGCGGGTTAGGTGGCCGCCGAGGGACTGGGCCGAATGCTTGGCATTGATGACATGTACGAGCATATTGTTGCAATCTTCGTACATGGTGGGCCAGTAGAACCCTTTAAGCTTGATGCTATTCTTCATCTTAGCTCCTGCTTGATGAGCTCCACACAATCCGGAGTGGACCTCGTGCATGACGGTCTTCGCTTCCTTGGACGAAAGGCACCGCAGGAGGACCGATCGGTCTTTTTCATGGACGAGCCTAAAGAGCAGACCGTCAATCAGCTGGTAGGATGTCGCCCTGCGTAGCAGTTGCACCCTCTGAGCCCGATCAGGAGGGAGCCAGCCGTTCTTTATTTTTATAATTGGCTCGCGCCAATCTTCTTCTTCGGGAGCATTCTCCTCTTGAATGTTGTCGACCTCATAAACAGTGAGGCCGGATTCTTCGTCGAGCACACTTGGCATGAGCCTTCGGTGTCTGACAGTAATATTTAATTCTCCCTCAGGCGGGAGTTTTAGGGCTGCTGCCAACTTTGCAAGAGCATCAGCCTGGGAGTTGCTGCCTCTAGGGACATGGCCTATTTCAAATAGGTAAAATTTTTCTTTGAGCCTCATGACGGCTGCATGATAGGGGACAAGCTCCTTCTTCCGGACATCATAGACGCCCAGTACTTGTCGGATGACGAGCTGAGAATCCCCGTACACTTTGATGCACTTGATGTCCATCTCCAGTGCCAGTTGAAGCCCAATGATTAGCGCTTCATACTCTGCCTGATTATTAGTCAACGACTTCATGAGAGCGCACGAATTGTGGAGGATGTCGCCTTGTGGAGATACAAAGACTACCCCCGCGCCTGAGACATAGTCTGTAAGGCCGCCGCCCTTTTGATTGTCCGAGAGGCACCATCAAAATATAACTCCCAATGTGGGAGATCAAGGGTGAGGACGCCTGGCTCCATCTGTGGTGGGACTTTTTCAGAATGCTCCCCAATGGCTTGAGAAGGCACCAACACCTCTTCATCGGGCAGCTCGAAGTTGAGTGGCGAATCTTCCGACAGAGGGTGCGCTGCTAAGAACTCCGCCATTCCTTGTCCCTTGATCGCCTTGCGTGGGACGAAGGTGATATCAAACTCCATGAGGATAAGTGCCCATTTGCCGAGTCTACCAGAGAGGACAGGCTGGCTAAGCAGAAACTTGAGTGGGTCACATTTTGAGATCAGCTCCACCCGGTGGGCTAGAAGGTAGTGTCTCAGCTTCTTGACAGCAAATACCAGAGCTAGGCACACCTTTTCCATAGGGGCGTACCGGTGCTCAGGCCCAATCAGCTTTCGGCTGAGGTAGTATAGTGGCTGCTCCTTGCCTTCGTCATTGATCTGGGCTAGTAGAGCCCCCAAAGAGGCCTCCATGGCAGCAATATATAGGATAAGGGGCTTCCCTCTGACAGGTGCCCCTAAGACTGGAGGAGTCAGCAGATATTCCTTGATTTGCTCGAAGGCCTTCTGACAGTCTTCGTCCCATATGAAGGGTGCTCCTTTCTTCATCAATTTGCCGAAAGGTAGGCATCTCCTGAGAGTTAGAAATAAATCGCCTAATATAGGCGAGTCTACCTTGAAGAGATCTGAGCTCTGTCAAGTTCTTCGGGCGGAGGCAGTCCTCTTATAGCTTTGATTTTGTCAGGGTCGATTTCTATGCCCCGGTACCTGACAATGAAGCCAAGGAACTTGCCGCTGAGACGCCGAAGGCGCACTTCATCGGGTTCATCTTGAGCTGATATTGCCGAAGCCTTTCAAAGACTCGACGCAGGTCAGCTAAGTGATCCTCTCGCTTCTTTGTCTTGACGACCATATCATCAACATAGCATTCGACAAGGTCATGTAGCATCTCGTCAAAGATCTTGGTCATTGCCCTTTGATAGGTTGCGCTGGCATTCTTCAGGCCAAACGGCATCCTTTTGTAGTTGAAGATCCCCTTAGGAGATCGGAAAGCCGTATGGTCTTTGTCTTTGACGGCCATGCGGATTTGATTATAGCCCGACGATCCGTCCATAAAAGACAAGGCTTCGTGACCGGTGGTCATATCAACCATTGTTTCGGTGATCGGGACAGGAAAGTCGTCCTTTGGGCATGCCTGATTCAAATCCCTGAAGTCGATGCAGACTCGGACTTGGCCATTCTTCTTCTTGACAGGGACTGTATTGGCGAGCCACACAGGGTACATGCAAGGCTCTATGAAGTCCACGTTGAGCATTTTGTTAACTTCAGCATTGACCTTCAGCTCCAGCTCGTGGCGCATACGCCTTTGAGCTTGCTTAACCCGCTTGACTGTTGAAAGTATTGCCAGCTCATGTTCAGCCATAGAAGGGTCGAGCCCGGGCATTTCTTTATAAGTCCAGGCGAAACAATCCCTGAACTCTTCTAAAAGTTGTCGATACGACTGCCTTTCTTTCTCGCTGAGGAGAGCACTTATGAAGGTGGGACGATGGTCACTTTTGCTTCCGAGATTGATTTCAATCAACTCGTCCACAGTTGCTTGACCACCGTCTTCAAGCTCTGGTGGAGCTGGTTGGAGGTCGACGAAGTCTCCCTCATCATCAGTGTTGGCTTCATAGACTTCAAATTCTTCGAAGCACCCTTGCTCGTGACTTGAAGCCGAAGGGCTTGCTTTGTCTCGCCGATGGTTAGCAGGCTGAGCTGCTCCTTCCTCTGAGGGGTGGTCGTTGTTGACTCCTAATGAAGGTGATGGTGTGGCAGACACATCACCGGATGCCCTTACAGAGTCATCAATCTTAGGCTCAGCTTCTGCTTGCCCGTGATGGAGAGGTAGCAGTCCTATGGTGTTGACTGCAAAGTGGACCTCGAAGTCCGTCTCCTGGTCATAGCCAAGGCCCCTTGTATCTTTGCGGGAGAAGGGAGGTTGCCCACGGACCTGCGAAGGGTTCCACAGTTGATGGAAATACGCCGCTCGTGCAGGGTCCAGAGTTTGCGGGATGTGCTGCTTTTTGCACATTTCCCTGATATATCTCGACATATCGTCCATCTCCTGGACTGGCTCTGGCACCACATCGGCGGGAGTATCCCAGCCGAAATTATTTTCAGGAGGGCACGGTGGGACTAAATCACCTTTGTAAAAGATGATCGGCTTGTCCCTCTTGCCTTTGTTGCGTCTCCTTCTCCGTTGATAGGAGACTGTGAAGGTCTTCAACTGCTCCACCTCATACTCTTCCCGTTGGGACGAGAGCTGGAGGCACTTCGGCGGTAAGGAGATACTCCCGTCAATGACCCGGCTGATGAGGTTGGCTTCAAAGTCAACACTCCGCCTTTCTGGTTGAGTCGGCTTGGAGGCGGCACTGAGGCTCAGCCTATGCAGCTTTACCATGTCTTGGTTGATAGTGAAGAGCTGCCCTTCTTCGACTTCATGGTTCACCTTTTGTTTCCCCTTATCTTTTAAAGGCTCGGGTATTGTTAAAGTGGGCTTCCCAAAATATAGTGAAGCATCGGCCAGATGGCACTCATTGGGGTGGAACGGAGCCTGGTCTGCGAAGACCGTATGTTGCTCCCCTTCCTTGGCATATTTAATGCACTGATGCAAAGTTGAAGGAACGACCCAATTCTCATGAAGCCAAGGTCTTCCAAGCAGCATCTTGTAAGATGTGTCGGAGTTGATGATATAGAATGTCGCTTGGGTGATAAAATCGCCCAAGGCAAGCTTGACTACAACCCGACCAAGCGCTTCCTCGGAACCCTGATTGAATCCCGAGATCTTGACATCGGTCACCTTTTGCAAATAAGGTGCCAAGTATAGAGACTTGAAAGTCTTCAAAGGCATGATGTTGACGGCTGCTCCGGCGTCAACCAAAATGCGATTCACATCATGCCCATTAATCGTCCCCTTCATATATAAGGGGCGATTATGGCACGGAGAGGACAACAACATGTCTTTGTCCGTGAAGGAGATGTTGGCTGTGAGTGCTTCATATGCCTGAGCTTGCAACTCTGTAACATGGGCTTCATATGCCTCTGGATCTTGAAGTATCTTGACAAGAGCCTCTCTGAGGTCTTTGCTCCAGGCAATGGCTTCCCAAATAGTGACATTTGTTGGGAACCGCTTCATATGATGAATAATTTTGCGGTCTGCCCGAGCACGGGTCTTATCAAATGGCGGGATGATCTCCGCCAGAGTCTTCGATGCCTGGCGAGGCTTCTCTCGCTTAGAAGGGCGCTCCTCCCTATCTGACCCTCCGCATTTTCTTGGAATAGCGGTGCCAAGGATTCCTCCGCAGGTGGCAAAGGTCCTCAGGCTGGTCTTCATTAGAAGGACTTGCTGGCCTGCGGGCTCGTCCCCGTTGGAGGGGCCGGCCTGCTCTGACGCCTTCTCGCATTTTGGCGATTTGGCTGGCTCCTCTTCTTCATCGGAGGATGTGATTGTGAAAGGGACGCCACCCGACTTAGCCGTTGAGGTGGGGCCTGAACCCTCTGAGGGGCTGAGGATGAAAGGGATTCCCCGAACTTGAGTTTCTGGGACAGGACCCGGCTTTTCCCCTCTGAACAGTATGACTCGGTCAAGAGCCAGGGGACCTTCACGTCCACCTCCTCGGCTACAACCTCGGCCACGTCCCCGGCCATTCCTTGCCGAGCAGCGCTGATATGTCGCCATAGGAGCCTGGCCTCCAGTGCTATCAGCTGTGGGACAGTAAATATTGTCGGGCGGCGGGATCGCCACCATGTTGCAGGAGAGCTCTTGCAGCATTTCCTCGAGCATTTCCACAGTGAGCTTCTCATCTTTGTAGAATAATGAGATCTCCTCTGGGATTGGAAAGTCTTCACCCTCTTCAAGGCGGTGGGCCATTTCCCGGAGCCATTGCAGAAGACGGGCTTTGCGCCCAAGCTTGTCCCAGGGAATATATTCGTCTAGAGTGACGACCCTGGTGGGGCGAGGGGGAGTGTACTCCCCCAGCTCATCTATGAGCTTTTGAAGTCTTTGTAGAGGAGTTGGCTCCTTAGGAGCCTCCATAGCAGCGGCTTGCTCGGCTTGCTTCTTCAATCTCCTCTTCAAATTTTTCCTGCGGTTCTTCTCTTGTTTCTTTTGGCGTGCCGCCTCTTGAGAAGAGAGAGAGGCTTGCTTCGGAAGTGGGACTCGCTTGCCCCCAGAATTTTGCTTCTTGCTCCGGGCTGACTCCTTAGGAGTTTTAGCGCCACGGCTCTTTCTGGAGGTGACCTTGGTCCAATTGGCTTCCTCGGGTTGAACCTGGAAGGTGGCATTGATTGCCTGAGCAATTATTTCAGGAGGCAACTCCTGGAACTCTGCCAGTCCACAGTGGGGTCTCTGGGAGCTTTGTAGTTCCACCGACTTTGCTTGGGCTGGTGGGTTGGCTTGCTTGAGCTGCTGAGGCCTTTCTACAATTGGCGGCCTCGCTGGGCTGACAGAGGCCTTAATTGGGGTCTTTGCGGGCTCAAGAAGTCGAGTCCTCTCCACGACTAACGGCCTTGCTGACTGGGCAGGAGCTTTGGCTGAAGGTTCTGACGCCTTGGCTTTGCCTTTGTTATCTGGCCGAGAGTTCTCTCTTATGACGATGCCAGGTTGACTCGACCTGGGACGGGCCTTGGAACTCTCTCCCGCGGCTTGACTTCCTGGGTTCTGACCTTAGCCCCTTTATAGGTGGCCTTGCCTTTAATGAGTAATGGGAATTCATCATTTTCGCAGGCTTACTTGGTCGGGTTAACCGGGAGAAAGCCTCAGCTTCTCGCCGAACCTGCTGAAGAGTTTCCCTGGCGGCCTCTGCAAGACGCAACCTCGTCATGGAGTTCCCCTGAGTATCGACAACCCCTCTCTGGATGAGGGCTTCAATAAAGTCTTGAACCTCTGGGCATTGCCGAGTGGGGTGAGACACCCTTGCATGATACTTGCAATAGCGGGGGTGCCTCTTGGCCGTCTCATTGTAATAAGACGGCGGGTCATGTGTCAGCACCCAGCCATCCTCCAGAAGTTTGTCAAAAATCTTCTCAGTGTCTTCCTTAGGAAAAGAACACTGATGAGATGGTCGCCACCCTGGATACCATAGTGTGGACTTGGGCGATTGGGAACTAGCTCTCTGCTCCTGCGGCTCTGGGAACTGGAAGGCTGCCGAGGCATGTGTGACGTTGACGGAGAAGTGAAGGCTCTCCCGTGCGTGCGGCTGCGGTGGATCGACCAGGAATTCACCCATGTTGACCTTCCCTCGCCTGATTAGGTCCTCGGCGAGGTCCTTGAACGGCTCACAGTTGTGGATAATATGGCCAACAACTTCATGATATGGGCAATAGCCCTGATGAAAAGCAGCACCTGGCGTCTGCTCCACGGGTGACGGGCTAATCAACCCCGCCCGCTGGCAAGCGAAGAAGATGTTTGGAGTCTTCTCGCAAGGGAAGGAGTATAATTTCTCTGGGAGCTCGACTTGAAGTGGAGCCTCCTCACCTTCCAACGAGTCCTCCTCGTCTTTGGATGAATCTGAGGACTCTTCAGAAAGCCAGCCCCTGAGCGGAGCCCGGCCGGTAGGTGATACACCTGCCTCCCGTATGTGGGCTGGAGCTAACCCCCTGGCAAATGGGCCAAAAGGGAAGGTGGACAACTGCTGATCAATGCTCTCTAGGAACTGCAGCAAGCGCCTTTGTTCCAGTTGCAATTGCCGGATTTCCCCTCGGATTTTCCGAATGGTTCTCCGCAGTGCTAGACATTCAGGGAATGAGGAAGGAACTGCCCCCGGGCCAGTGTGGGACTGTTGATTTGAAGGCCCGGCCTCGGAGGCGTTAGAGCTCGAGACCATCGCCACCATATGAACCACATTAGCCGACCGGTTCGATCGGCTCCAGGCATGAGGTTGAGGTGGGTCGACTGCATGGCCCAGCATATTTACCAAGCCCTTTTGAATGAGCTCTTCCACTATATTGTTGAAAATATAGCAGTCGCCGATGGTGTGACCCAACCTTCGGTGATACACACATAGGTAGGATCATCTGTCTTATCCACCTCTGTGGGCTTCTGCGGATCTGGCAGGGTGATGAGCTGCTCTTTCATGCATAGATCAAAGAGCATTTTAGTATGCTCTTTCCTGAAGGAATACGGCGTCTTCATGTTCTCCGCCAACCGAGACGCGCTTGCCTTGGCATCAGGCTTCTTGCCATTGCCTTTAGACTTTCCTTCCCCTTTATCCCCATTCGTCGGGGAGAAGTCGACGGCATTCACCTCCTTACCGCTAGTCAGACGGTCTTTGGAGGATTTGCCTTTGGCAGAAGCTTGTGTAGGGTGGTCAGCAAAGAACATCTCAATCTCCGCCACCACTGTATTCAACTGGTCAAAGCTTCTGATGTTGGAGCCCAGAAGCTTTTCACTGACTTCTGCCGAGAGACCCCTGCGGCAGATGGTGATTGCATCTTCAGGCGTCGGAGGGTTATCGCAGCGCATGCTGACGTCCCTCCATCGCTTGATGAAGTCCAATGCTGTTTCACCCTTCTTCTGTCGAAGGGAACAAAGCTCTGCTAGGGAGACTTTGCGTTCGACCATTTGGAAGCGGTCGACAAACTTCTTCTGCATATCAGCCCAATCAGATACTGAGTTGGGCTTTAACCTTGAATACCACTGGAAGGCGGTGCCAGTCAAAGACGTGGCGAAATACCGTAGCAAATATGCCTCTTCCAGGCTAATTCACCCATGGCCGTCATGTAATAGGCCAGGTGTTCATGCGGAGAACCTTGCCCGTTGAACTTCTGGAGTTTCGGGGCTTTCGGACAATCAGGCGGAAGCTTCTTGAATTGATGATGAAGGGGATATGGCACGCTGTACAAATCAACGGTAGCCACACCCTCGCCATGTTGAGCGAACTTCGCTTCCACGATGCGCTCGATCATCTGCTTCTGCGCCATGAGGCTTTCTGCGGCAGGAGTAGCAGATGACCGCGCATTGGCTTCATGCGGCGGGACTTCGAAGTCCACCGCCAGTGGGAGTCTTGCAGCAGTGGCCGAAGCGTTGGCTGCTGCTGGAATGGGAGAAGGCTGCTGATCCGCTCCAGCCGGTGCCGCCTGAGGCGGGGAAGGAACCTCCTTTTCGCGCAAAAGCGACTGTAGCAGGTTCTTGAGCTTTTGGTTTTCCCGTCGAAGCTCGTCCAATGTGGGGGCCCGTGGCTCTTCCCCCAGCTCTTCTTCGTGCCGGGAGTGACTGTCCCCATCAACACTGTGGACATCTTCTTGGCGCTCTTCTTGCCGTACCAGCTCAGGCTGAGATGTACCGGCGGCCGGCGCCTGCTGCGTTCGTGCCAGAATCCGGGAGACCGGCCTTGACCTTCTTAAATATTGGATGGGTTGGTCAAGCTCTCCCGAGGTGTTCTCGGGCTGTTTGTCGCCGGAGGTGGCGTAACAGGTGAACACCTTGACGGTGTCATCGGTCACCTGGACCACCCGCTTTTTCTTGGGCGGTTGTCGCTCCGGCTTGGGCGGCCTCCCAAGTCTGTCAAAGACCGACACTCGGGATGTGGATGCTTGAGGGGAGCGATCCTCCTCCGTGTGCGTGGAACTGGCCCACGGGGAAGTCGGCCGCACCTTCTTGCCAGCTCCACGGCGCTTCTGCCCCCGTAGGGGCTGATTTGTAGATCTCGGAGAGACTGAGGCCTCAGTGCTTGTCGGACTCCGCATTCGTCGTAGATCCGACATGCGGAAAGGCTCCTCCGCCCTGGCACGTCTTATAATCCGGGCCTCCTCCTTGGTGACCCAGATCTTCTTTAGATGGAGCTGGTGCTCCTCCACTTGGTTGCCCCCTGTCCTCGGACGGGGAGCTCGTAGCTTGGGCCGTTGCAGAGGGCCCTGGGTTGCCGCCGGTACGGCAGACTTCTTCTTCGCTCCGTCCCCCCGGACTTGCCGGAGGGGCTCGAAGCGGTTGGAGGTAGAGATAGTCGGGACATGACGATCCCGTGGCAGGATCGGCTCGCCTCCATCGAGCCGGATGTAAATATCTCCGACAATTACAGTCTTGCCGGAGCGCGAGACAGCCGCTTCGGGCCTTGCACCCTTGCGGCTACGGCGTTGCCCCCATTGGGCAGGGGCGGCGGTGGTGGCACCCGCCATAGGCATGGCGTCACCCTGACGGCGGCGTTGCCCCCGTTGAGCAGGGGCAGCACCTCTGAGGGTGGCCGCAGTAGGTTTGGCGCCGCTGCGGCGGCGGCGTTGCCCCCATTGAGCATGAGCGACGCCAGCAGTGATTTGATTGACCGAGAAGACTCGGCCAACAGCTGGGGCAGAAGGCCTGACACCTTCGGCCGTTGACGGAGCAGCCAAGGGAGCTCGGCTGGTTGTCGGGATGAAGGGCTTGACACCCTTAACAGTTGGAGAATTGACCGGATGGACCCGGCCAGTTGATGAAGTAGAGGGTCTAACACCCTCAGTGATTGGTTTCTTGGCCAAGTGAACCCGACCAATCGACGAAGCCGAGGGCCTGACGCCCCCAGAGACGACCTTGCTGACCGGACTAACCCGGCAAGTTGTTGAGACCGAGGGCCTGATGCCCCCGACAGTTGTCTTCTTAGCCGAGCGGACTCGACCAGCAATTGAGGTTGAGGGCCTAACACCCCCAGTGATGCTCTTATCGACCGGACTGACCCGGCCAGTTGCTGGGGCCGGAGGCCTGACGCCTCCGACAGTTGTCTTCTTGACCGGGCGGACCCGGGCAGTTGATGAAATAGAGGGCCTGACACCCTCAGTGATGGTCGTCACAGTCGCGGCTGAGCTGACCTCAACCACGGGCACAACGCCCAGAAAGAAGGGCGAGCCGACGACCGCTGGGAAGTCGCCGAAAACAAGTGGCGTTGCCAGGTAGCCGACCCTGGCATGGTTGGCGACGATCTCTGGGCCGTAGGTAACGGCAGCCATCGCGGTTGCTGATGTTGGTGGTGGTGGTGCGTAGCACGAACGGAGTGGCGTGCGAATGCACAAAGAACTCTCAAACGAACCGAGAGATGTGCCCTCCTCTTCCCGTCCTGTAAAAGGAAGATGAGGGAAATCAGAACCTTGTAAAAGGTTTAGAGACTTTCTTTGATAGAAAGAAGAAAGGCGGGAAAGGTCCCATCGGGCGTGCCAGTCTGTGAGACACGGAAAAATCTAATCGGTTTTTTTTTATCGTAGATAAAGATATAGATCTTGTTCTTTTTGAAAAGAGACATCCCCCTCTAAGTATAGAGGGTGATTCCGTGTGTACGCATACTATCAGACGATTTGGGTTCGAGTGCTGGACCTCTCCTCACTGACCGTAGTCAGTGTTGATTTACATCGGCCTAACGTCCGAACACCTTTGTTTGACTGTCAAAGAAATCCCAAATTCTTTTACAGGGTTCTGAGGTTGAGGGCAACTCTCTTGAAGAGCTCATGATGTCCACTCACTTACCACCGACCAACAGAGACGACTGAATTAGGGCTAGGTCTGAGCAAAACCCTAGATTTAGAATGGAAGCGCAAATATGCGGAAGCCATAGGCATTTTTGAAATAGAGAGAAGTTTTTTGGACCCCGAGGGTATTTCGATAATTTTACCACCCAGGGGTATTTTGGTAATATTCCCAGGCCAGGGGTATTTCTGACATTTCTGGGCTGGAATGAAGTAGGATCGGGTCCCTGACTCCCCAAAGCGCTGAGGCTCTTTTTAAAGGGTTTTAGGAGGCTGCTGGGCCATTTTTAGGTTGTAGGGGTATTTTGGTAATTTTACCATACCCTAGACCTAGGTTTAGAGTGATACCCGAGTGTCGGACTGAGCTGACAACACTCCCAGACCGAAGTAGTGACAAGGGACTTCATGGAAGGCACACATTTGTCAATTTGATCGAAGGAGGGGTATATATGTAATTTTCAGAAGTCGGGGGTTTTCTTATAATTTTTCCACCCGAGGATACATATAAAACATGATGAGTGCTTCTATAGTTCAAATGAGTACAAGGGTTGTCGGCGAGTTGTCGACTGTACAAAAGTCCGCGTAAGAGCGGGAGATAGGGACGTAGTCCCAATTACAAAAGTCGCAGGGTATAACTGCAAATTACAGGACTTGGGTCTTTTACGATCCCGGGGAGGACATTCTTGTAATTTCGCCATTATAAGGGCAGAAATACATGACTTAGTCGTCCCGAGACGTAAAGACTTACAAACATGGCCCATTGAGGGACATAATTACAAACACGGCCTGTTGGGGGGGCATAAACGTAAATATACCCCGTAGGGGCATAAGTACAAGACCCGGGGGCTTACCCCACGCGGGCCGAAACAAACGAACAAACGCTTCAAGTGTGCTCCGTAGGTTGTAGCTTGTGTGTAGATCGTAGATCCTCTCTCCCTTTCTTTCTTTAGACCTCCGGGGGTCTATTTATAGAAGTGGGGAACCTCCCTGGGAGTGTTTGACCCCGTACGGGTCCAACGGGATGAAAATGACCCCGGGGAGGTCCCATTTTCAAATCAAATTTTTTTTTAAGTCCGTACGCGGGAATGGGACCTCCCCGGGGTGGGAGGTCCCCGGGACGGTCCGGGACCTCCCCGGGGTCGCAAACCCCCGGGGGGGAACCTGCCCGGGGTCGCGAACCCCCCGGTGGGACCTGCCCGGGGTCGCGGCCCTCCGGGGGGACCTCCCCGGGGTCGCGGCCCCCCGGGCAGGGCCTGCCCGCGGTCGCGGCCCCCCGGGCAGGGCCTACCCGGGGTCGCGGACCCCCGGGGGGACCTCCCCGGGGTGGCGGCCCCCCGGGCAGGACCTGCCCGGGGCCGCCGCGGACCCTGGGTGGGTCCCGCCCGGGGTCGTACGCCCCGGGGAGGACCTCCCCGGGGTCGCAGACCCCCCCGGGGTCGCGGACCTCGGGTGGGTCCCACCCGGGTCTAAACGACCCCGGGCGGGTCCGCCCGCCCAGGAGAGTCCCGCGCGGGACTCTTCCTCCTCCGAGCGGACCCGTCCGGGTAAGGGCGACCCCGGACGGGTCCCTTTGGCCCCGGACGGTCTATTCCTCGCGTGGGTTCAATAAAAGGAGGTCTCCGGAGCTTTGAAGCTTCGAGTTCTCGCCGTGCCTCGTGGAGAATAGCGAGAGGGAGCGCCTCCTTGTTCGTTTGTCGTCTTCCTCGTGCCGTAGGCCACTGCGGGAGGACGAGTTGTTGTCCGTGCTTCGTGATACACGTGCGAGGGACGTTGTGCTTGATACGTAGACCTTTTCCAGCATCTTCTTCGTTGTTGTAGAGGTTCTCCTTGCTCGTAGTTACACGTTCAAAAGACGGAGACTTAATCCCGTAGGGATTTTAATACAACCACACGATCCTGACAATCATTGTGGCTTGAGCTTGGCTTGTGGCCATCCCCCGAGGGGTTTAGATTGTAACCACATGTAGGCTATAAAGCCTTAGACTTTGGAATATCTAACGGGACGGCGATACGCCGAATAGAGGGTCCCGTGTAGGAATATCCCATCGGACGGTGATACACCGTACTAAAGCCTTGTCACATGCGGAATCAATATCCCGGAATAGATGATTAATTACGGGTGCAACAGTGTCATTGACCATGAGAAAGTTATTCTTGCTTTGAGAGGGTGTTATTCAAAAACGACGGAATGGAAGGTCAGTACGTTGTCATTCAATAGCTTTCTCCTTTTTTTGCCAAACATCATCTTCTCAACTTCCCTTCACATCAATAATGAAGTGTTAGTGTGGTCAGAGCGGGAGGAGGGGCAGGGCACAAAGCCTGCTCCTAGAGGTCCTCTGCAGTGGTGCTGCCTGTATGGAATCCTGCTACCACTATGGAGTGTAGAGGTCTTCAGCAGCTTGGTGTTGTCTTTTGGCATCTTAGATGGTATTGATGACAACACAAAATCTTGGGAGATGTTGCAGTATGCAAGCATCTCGGTAGAGGCGCATTCTTTGATGGACATCCCCAAGCCTTTGAAATTACATTGGCAGAATAAGTATTTTGGGTGGAGGTTAAGGTTGATTCTAATCCTCCAGCAACAATGGCGGCTTGTAGAGCAGATTGGACATACAAAGATGTAGTAGAAGCCTGCAAGGAGTATAGGGTTCATGCAGAGAGAAGTGCTGTGAGCCAAAGGTTGAAGGGGAGCTCCCTCAGGTTCAACAGCACTTGGCTAACTCGGGTAAGATAGTCCAGGTTGATTGCACTCAACAGAAAGATGGGGTCTTAATGAGTCCCTAATTAAACCAAGTTCCCACAATGAGAGGTGAATGTGTCTGGAAGGATTACCTACTAACCCTGGCCCAGCTGGCGACTTTGTGCTAGGAGAAAAGGCAATTTTTCAAAATTCAAATGGTGGTTCAGTGCACAGAGCAGATTAGGATGGAAAGGGTATCTCTGTCCAAACCGGAGAATTAGCTTGGAGAGAGGCTATTTCTCAATTAGCCTCTCAAGACTCAAGTTGTAGCAGGTCTTAGGCGGGAGGAAAAACAGAGGAAAAAATGAATAAATCTGAAAGTCAGCAAGTGTCAGCAACATAATAAGGACTCCGGGTGCCAGCTGCTCCTCTTAAATCAGAAGTTGTGAGGATTGCTGTTCAGTAGCACAGCAGTTAGCAACTGCAGCAGAGATCCCATTCAGCATTTCTTCCACGGGTCAAAGAAGGCAAGAAAGTGTTGACTGTGTAGATGGATCGGAATGCAACCGACAGCCCCCACTTCATCTTCGATGCCCAAACGGAGATGGCTCAGCCAGCAGTGGAGTTTTGGGGGGTACTTCTCCAGTCAATATGGTGGCTCATGTGTCTTCTGCAGAGACCCCACCGAGACTTATGGAGGAAGAACTTCATATATCAGTAATGAATGTTCCAGGTAAAACAGCATCTCTTTCAGAGTCGAAACAGATCACGAAACAGGTGGGTTCTGATTTTCTTTCAGATTGGAGCGATGAGGAATTGTTAAGAAAGGCAGGGGGTTGGGGATTCAGAACAATTATAAGGTGGGCCAGTTTCGTAAATTACTCAAGACTATCAGCGACAGGAGTGCTTCTTACCACATACCAAGCCAAGGAAGGCAAGAACTCCAGTGTTTGCTGAAAGATGCTCACAGTGAAAGGGATGTGTCTAGGCAGATAGGGTGGTCTTAGCAGAGGCATCACATTGCAGTTTAATATTGAAGTACAAGTTGAAGTTTGTTGTTCTCTTTGATTAGCATGTTGTTTCCTAAGTGTTGTTTTACAGATGTCTTGTAGTTAGTGAGGAATCTCTCCTCCTTTTGATTGAACTATCTCTGTTTATTTTTTAATAAAATTCATGGTATAATCCCACACTTTTTTGGAAAAAAATGTCATATGTTTAATATGATTTGAACTACATGCATGTAGGTCCCAAAGTAGGCCTAAGGGAGTCCTGTAGTTGATGCCTTTTGATAAAAATTGCCTGGTTATCTTCAATGAGTTTGGGTAACAAGAAATTAAGTCTCATGGCAAGCATGGTTGTCAAGACGTCCAAGGCGACCAAGGCGATGGCCCACCGCCTTACTGCTTAGGCGACAAGGCGAGACGCCTAGGCGAAGCTTAGTTTATATAACTAACTACATTGCAAGAGAACTACTACTATACATTTTCTACATATAAGTTCTATCTTAGTTAATAGAAAATTTGATATTCACAAATCTTCAACATATACCTATATTTGAAAAATCAAAAATATAATAAATGACAAATAAAAATAAATTAATAAGGAGAAAACTAATAAGAATTTGCAAATACATGTCAATCAATACACAAATTTTAATCTAAAATATGATATTCAAATAGTTATTCTCTATATTAAAAGGAAGTATAAATGACACATTTTTGGTAAATTATAAGCACATCAACATAATATTTTCATAATTTTTTACTTGTGAATTATCAAAAAGAGACAAAAATAGTACTAGCTTCAAAAAGTGGACCAAACAAATATGAATCAATGTCCTTAAAAGGAGAGAAGAGGAATCGACAGGGAGAAAAATCCGAGAGAAAGGGGAAAGGGAAATAGAAGTCTTTTCTCTTTCCAATCTTGACATAGTATTTGTCAATTTTTCAAAATTATCTCTGAAATTTTACCCAAATACTAAAACTTACCTAAAAAAAGGAGTGGATGTCCTGCCAAGGTAGGCTAGGCAGGCCCAAGGTGGCCTATGTGCACCAAGGCAGCCAAGTGAGTGCCTTAGTGGGCTGCTCGCCTAGGCGCCTGGTCGCCTTGGGCACCTTGGAGGGCCTTGTCGCCTAGGCGACACTTTGAAAACAATGATAGCAAGTACCTTAGAGACAATTTATACGAACCATTCAATGAACTAATGGGATGAAACCTTTCAACTCAATTGCATCCCCTTTCTTAGGGACCATTTGGCAATGTATTACAAAAGAGGCGACTTTGTGAAATTAGATTTTGAGAGGTTGTCAGATTGAAGAGATCTGTAATCATTATTTGGAAGTAAAAATTGCATTTGGAGAAGTTTTATTTTCAGCAGGTTCTTGAAGAAGCTTTTGCAAAAATAGACATATTCAAATATAGATTTGAACAGGGAAGTGCAGGTCATTTCATATGCTTTTAAGAGACATTGAGAGAAATCAAAGCCAAAATCACATTTTTCTCTCCAAAAGCTCACCATGACCAGCGTTTGGAAAAAAAGTTGAGAGGGAAAATTATTGTGTCTATCTCTCTCCTGGTCTCAAAAGCTGATTGGGAGAAAATCTAGGCATGTAGTTTCTATTTGAAAACACAACTGACCGATCGGGTGATTCCAATGATTGGAATCGTCCAAGTGGGTGTTGCCAAACGGCACCTTAGACAAAAGCTCCAAATAAGCGTGATTGAACCATTCACAACATTTTCCATTTTGAAAACATTCCCGAACTGTCTTAACAAGTCATCCTACAAGACAGACCAGGAAAACTGGTAGAAGAACATGGGATAGCCATCAGGTCCCTAGGCCTTATCACCTCCCAGCATGAAAGTAACTCTTAAGCTCTTCCACCGAGACTGATTGAGATAAAAGGGTCTATATTCACCTGTAAAAGTCATTACCTTGCCATCCTTCCACCTTGGGTACCATCTGTGCTCACTAGCAAAGAGATGTCTATAAAATTTTGGAATTTATTTATGGGTTTTTTGCATTTATATCCCTCTAAATATCGGTTATGTCAAATATACCTCTCACTTAAGCATATTATCAAGAATACCCTCTATTTAATCTTAAATGTTGCAGTTGTACCCCTGCCATAATGCCCGTTGGTTTAACTTAGGTTAAACGTGGGTTAAGAGGTGAAATTACTAACCTACCCTTGGGTTATACCCCTCTCTCTCTCTCTCTCTCTCTCTCTCTCTCTCTCTCTCTCTCTCTCTCTCTGTGTGCGATGGAAACCCTAAGGGGGGGAGAGTAGCACCGCCGACTGCAAGGTTGGGGGGCGAGGGGGAGGGGGGCCGGCGGTGAGGGGGTGGGGGTGGAGCATCAGGGATGGCGGGAGAGAGTAGTGTAACCGGCTGCGAGGTGGGGGGAGAGGGGGAGGAGGGTGCCGGCGATGAAGGGCTGGGGGGTGGAGTAGCAGGGAGGGAGGAAGAGAGCAGTGTCACCGGCTGCAAGGTGGGGGGAGAGGGGGAGGGGGCCGCCAGTGGTGAGGGGGTGGGGGTCTGGCCGGAGGTAGAGGAGGTAGGTGGGTGGAGCAACAAGGAGGGGGGGCTCGCCGGAGGTGGGAGGGGAGGCCTCGCCAGAGTAGCAAGGAGAGTGGGGGGGGCTCGCCATAGGTAGGAGGCTGGCCGAGGGGGGCAGAGGGGGCGAAGGAGGAGGGAGAGGGGGGGCTGGCCGAAGATGTGGGGGGGGTGGGGGGGGAGCAGAAGGGAGAGGGGGGCTGGCGGGTGGTGGGAGAGGGGGTGGGGGTGGGAGCAGAAGGGAGAGGGGGAGCTGGTTGGCAATGGGAGAGAGGGTGGGGGCTCTCTACAAGGAGAGAGGGGCCGGCCGGCAGTGGGAAGGGGGTCTTGCCGGAGCAAGAGGTGGGAAAGGGGGCTTCACCGGAGGTGGGAGGGGGAGTGGGTGGGGGGGAGGGCTCTCCCTCTCTCTCTCACTCTCTCTCTCTCTAAGTAAGGGTATTATAGATATTTCACTACACCTAACGGCAGTAAATGACATATTCCACAGAATATTTGCCTCCCATCGACAGTAATAAACTGTAGGGATATATAACCACAGCATTTAGCGCTAAATGGAGGATATTCTTGATAATATGTTCAAATGAGGGGTTGTTGACACCCGCTTATTTTCTCGAATTAATCAAAATTTAAGCACAGGGAAATATTCCCTAAATAGAGTGAAACGACATAACGTCAAAGGCGCTCTACCAGTCGAATTGAGCCCGGAAACTGAGACATTTCACTGTGACAAACGACACAACATAACAAGCGGGGGTCATCCCCGAGCAAATGGCACTATGCCAACCAGTTTCCCGACAGCCGGATCGGATCCGAGGTTCGGGACAACCTGCCGCACCGAGTGGCACTCTATAAAGATTTGGGGAGCACCCCCGGATACCCTGCATACGGTATCACACCGCCAGCACCACAACAACCGAGCTAACCCGGGACTCAGAACAGTATGCCGTACCACACGGCTCTTCACCAAGAAGCGGGGGCCACCCCCGACTACCAGACAAACGGCATCATCATGCCGACACCCCAGTTGTCGGGCCAACTCGGGACTCCCAACCACCCATCACGTCACGTGACGTGTGACAAAAAGGTAAGGAACAACTCCCGATACACCTTCTGCAAGCAGCTTGACACCGGCGACTCTAACAATCAAATCACACCTGAGTCCACCACGTTCAAGACGGAGTCCGGACAAACACCGAGCTCGACCATTCCGGGTCCAAATTCAAGTGAGCTCTCTTTTTCTCTCTCTCTCTTCACCCAGTCCACCATATCCTTGTAAACCCCAGTCCACCTGACCCTCGTAAACCCCAGCTCACCCGACTCACCTAAATCCTTCATTCCAGCCGCCTAAATCCCTGAACCCAGCCCTCATTCCAGCCCGCCTAAACCCTTGGCCTACTCAACCCCAGCCCACTTAAAATCTTCACTCCTGCCCGCCTAAAACCAACAAAGAAAAGAAAGCACAGGCCGTCTTAACCCACAATAGGACCCGCACCTCTTTCTCTCTCTCAAACAAGCCCGCCTTAACCCACGATGGGACCCATCTGGCCTTTCTCTCTCCTCCAGGTCAAACCTAGCCATTCCACCTAAACCCCCTAGGGGGGAGGTTTACCCAGACCAAGATGCCCCAAAGCACTCCAGCCCGCGTAAACCCCCTTTACCCGGACCAGCCTGCCAGTCCAGGATGCGGTCTCCCTCAGTGCCGCGTTCCGTCCATAATGTGGTCACCATAGTGACCGCGTTACAACCAATCCTTCCGATCCGAGTAAACCCCATTTACGCGAACCAGCCCGCCAGTCCCGAACGCGGTCTACCTCAACACCGCGTTCCGTCCATAACGTGGTCACCATAGTGACCGCGTTCTAGCCAATCCCTCCAACCCACGTAAATCCCCTTTACGCGGACCAGCCTGTCAGTCCAGAACGCAGTCTCCCTCAGCACAGCGTTCCGTCCATAACGCGGTCACCATAGTGATCGCGTTCCAGCCAGTCTTTCCGATCCAGGTGAACCCCCTTTACATGGACCAACATGCCCATTTTCCCTTGGGGCATCCTGGCCCGCGTAAACCGCTCCTTTACGCGGACCAACATGCCTATTTTTCCCTTTGGACACCCTGGCCCGTGTAAACCCCCCACTTTTCAATAAAAATATATTTTTCAATAAAAAAATTTACAACTCTCCCACCCTCAACAAAGTTCAGGTAACCCCTCTAAGGGGGGGTTTACGCGAACCAAATTGGGGGGCAACCCCCCAACCTGGTCCGCGTAAAGCCTCTTTTTCTCCAAAAAAAAAAAAATCCTTTCCCTCAACCTAGTCCGGGCAAACCCCCCTAGGGGGGGTTACGCGGACCAGGCTGATACCCCCAACCTTGTCCGCGTAAAGCCTCTTTTCCCAGAAAAAATAATAAAAAAATCTTTTCCCTCCATCCAGTCCGCGTAAAGGAGGGCTTTACGCAGACTGAGTTGATAACCCCAACTTGGTCCGCGTAAACCCCCACTTTTCAATAAAAAATTAATATTTTTCTACCCTGCCCTCAACCCAGTCTGCGTAAATGGGGGGCTTTACGCGGACCAGGTTGATACCCCCAACCTGGTCCACATAAACCCTACTTTTTCAATAAAAAAAATATCTTTTCCCATCCCCCAACCTGGACCGCGTAAAGGGGTGCTTTACGCGAACCAGGGTGACCCCTCAACCTGGTCCGCGTAAACCCCCCTCCCCCTCTCACAAAAATAAAAGAAAAGAAAAAGGAAAAGGAAAACCTCAACCTAGTCCGCGTAAAGGGGGGGCTTTACGCGGACCAGGTTGCCCCTGCCACCCCAGCCCGGGTAAATCCCATGGCCTTCAACTTTCTCTATAAAATCCCCCTTAGGAATTCCAAGGGGCATCAATGCATCGATTGATCATCCAACAGCGCACAACGGACACCCAGACCGAGCACACGCAAGGAGCACTTAGCGCGCGGAGCTAGGATGGCTTTGTTGGTTGGCTTGTTCGGCTAAACACACGCCGAGAGTATGCCGCATGATCATCCCTCGTACAACGTTTAGTCGAGACACAAGTTTCCACCCCAGACGAAAGTATGTTAACAAGTCTTGATGCGAGATGGAGTATCAAATCCCTACCTTCATGAACGTGCCTTATCCGGATGCCGCTTCACGATCGTGCCTTGCTCGGATGCTGCTTTGAGGAACGCACCATGCCCGGTCCCTACCTCGATGATCATGCACTGCCCAGATGCTACTTTGATGAAAGCACCCTATCCAGTCCTTGCCTCGATGATCGTGCACCGCCCAGATGTCACCTCGATGAGCATGCCTTGAGCACGGTTACTCGGATAACGAGCACAATTCACGAGCCCTGATGCAAGATGAAGTGCTAGGCCCCTGCCGCCATGAACGTGCCCCGAACACGACCGCCAGGGTCTCACAGTGCCCAGCTTCTTCAGTCACAACAGTGTCCCCGGTAGCCGACTACCAATCTCAACAGCGTCTGACCGCCAGGGTCTCACGACACCCGGCTCCTTCAGTAACAACGGTGCTCCCGGCACCCGACTACCAGTCCCAACAGCGCCCAACCGCCAGGGTCTCACGGCGCCCGGCTCCTTCAGTCACAATGGTGCTCCCGACACCCGACTACCAATCTCAACAGCGCCCGACCGTCAAGGTCTCCTTCAGTTACAACGGTGCACCCGACACCCGACTACCAGTCTCAACAGTGCCCGACCGTCAGGGTCTCACGGCGTCCGGCTCCTTCAGTCACAACGGTGCCCGCGGCACCCGACTACCTATCTCAGATTCGCCCGACCGCCAAGGTCTAATGGTGCCCAACTCCCTCAGTCACAACGGTGCCCCCGGCACCAGACTGCCAGTTCCAACGGCGCCCACCCAGCACCAACTTCAGCCACGCCCGACTGTCATGGTCTCAACGGTGCCCAAATAGCCCAGTCACAACGGTGCCCTCGGCACCTGACTGCCCAGATACTCTAGTCACAACGGTGCCAACGGCACCCAACTGTCCAATTGCTCTAGTCACAACGGTGACCAGGGCACCTGACTGCCCAGTTACTCTAGTCACAACGGTGCCCACGGCACCCGACTCCCCAGTCCAGACGGCGCCCAGCTACTTCAGCCCCAAGGGCGCTCAATCCCTCTAGTTGCGGCGGGGTTAATGACACCCGGTCGCTCCAGCAACAGTGTCCAAGGCACCCAACTGCCCCAGTTTCAACAGCACCGGGTCGCCCCAATCACAGCGGTGCTTATGACATCCGACTACTCCAATCACAACCGTGACAATGGCATCCGGTTACTCCAGTCACAATGTTGCGTACGGCCACGACTGCCCTAGTCACAACAGTGTCTATGGCACTCGACCGCCCTAGTCTCAATAGCGCCCGGCCGCTTCAGTCACAGTGACGCC
The DNA here is from genome assembly GCA_022559845.1 of Amorphophallus konjac. NCBI lineage: Eukaryota > Viridiplantae > Streptophyta > Magnoliopsida > Alismatales > Araceae > Amorphophallus > Amorphophallus konjac. The sequence goes on along the minus strand of JAHNEJ010000890.1, from coordinate 12,167 downwards.
CACGCCATCTGATCGCCCCAATCTCAACAACGCTAGGCCACTCCAGCACAACGGTGCCCACGGCACCCCAACTTCCCCGATCTCGACGGTGTCCCACATTGGGAATACATCGGGACAACCCCCGTGAGGCATCTGGCCGAGTCACGAGTTCTCTGACGGACACTATGTACAAAAGCGAAAATACCCGCATAGCAATGCAATGACCCGGGGACCGTCACAAATGACGGAATTGTCGCGTGGCTAGCACACACTTGTAATCGGGCTTTCCACGCCCCATATAACGCCTTTCACGGCATATAGTGATATAATCCAATTGGGGAATTGATTCTCATCCTCGCCAACTACGAGTCTCAACGTTGTCCAGCAGACTGACCTCTGTCTCCCAGCTCGGTCCCAACTCCTCTAGCCGGACGGACCCTACACCCAAGCCATAACCTACCTACTCCTTGTCAAGCCAGTGTCTGCTACTCCTCCTTTGGAGCCAATGTCTCGTTCTTATAAACCCGGAGTCTGTACCCTCTCCAGTGCCCACATTGAAGCCAGTCTCCCTACTTCTATTCATCCATGTTATGTTGTTGTTGCTCTGTCATTGTTGCATGGACCAAGCCCTCCCGACGTCACGGCTCCCAAGGTCCCTGACTCTCCTTTTCGAGAGTAGAAACAAAGGTGTTCGGGCTCCATCCGATGTAAAACACACCGATTGTTTGCAATCGGTGGGGAAGACGTCCAGTACATGATCCCCCACAATCGCCTCCACTCGTACTAGCGAAACCTTCTTCTCTCCACGTGGCGCACGACATCTCGTGCCCACGTGCCATGCCCTGGCGTCACATCCCCAGTCAAAAACTTGGTTCCATAAGTGATCGTCGAGAAATCGACTGGCACACCCGCATTTCATCCAGCCATCTCCGTCCCAGTCTTCCAAAACGATTAATCATACGACACTCTTTCTTGTGTGTTTATATTGTTCTTTGCATTTTCCTGTTAATATCCCCGGAATCCTCACATGCCAAGTCGACCCATCTCGGCCTTCCGTAAAAGGCGAGTGTATGTCATGCTGCGAAAAAGTAGAAATTTCCGCGGGCCGAATAGGGGTGTATTTGGCATAACCGATATTTAGAGGGTATATATGCAAAAAAACCTTTATTTATTTGGTCAAAAAAATGAGAAGGGAAGGAAGGCCCTAGTTGGATCACTTCTAAATTACTCTTCTGCCATTGACACACTCCAACAACAGGCGAGCACTTGGACTTAATATTTTTCTACCCCCCTACCCCACCATTAAGGCATGATTTGCAAGATCGGTCAATCCACACACACATCCAAATTAGCCATTCAGATCAAGATTATGGGTATTTCTTCCAATTACAGAGGGAACAACAATCCCCTTTCAATATTGAAAGACATGACATAGACTAAGCACCAGTTGTCCTTTGATCATGGCAATAGCCCATCCTAGAAGTAAAGAAGAAAAGAAGGAAGAATAAAGAAGAGAATAAAAGAAAAACAGTACCTACTAGTCAACTCTCACTCTCTCTCACTGACACACACACGTGTGCGTACACACACACACAAACACATCCACAATTTGTGTTATCCTTCCAGCCTTCTCCCTATCTAATGAAAACAATCGCGAGTGGAGGTATCCACCGGGGTTGGTAGAGTTGGACAAAGGGCCTCGTGGGTAACTATGAGATCCTACTATTGACTCCCACCATGGACATAAAGGCATGGAAGTGTTCGATATTGAGGTTTAGTGGACAGGCTCATGGCTTGGGGCATTGGTGATGCGGAACTTGAAACTTGGGGTGAAGTTTTATGCTCTCAGTCTTCAAAAGAAAAAGGTGGAGGTGTAAAAAGGATCATGGTTTGTGTTTTATGTTTTCAGCATAAAAGGGAGAGGAAAATGGTAAAATAATTTTTATTATAAAAATTCATTATCCTTTTTCTAGTAAATTGTTTATATGTATACTTTTGTCTTGCATAAACACCTTTTAAAGGATTTTTTTCCAATATCAAGTATTTTCCCTTTGCTTGACCAATTTCATCTAATCCAATATTGGTCCAAAGTGGACCAGCCCTCTGATCACAAGGCCTGACAAGATTTCAGGTTGCATTAGGGTATCCCAATGGTGGGGTTGATGGGTGCTCAACTGTGGGCACCCAACATAGAGAAAGAAGAAAGGATCTCCTATCAATGGTTGGCAGGTAAAGAGTGCACAATATACCATTGATCAGGTTCACTATACACTTTGCACTCCATTCACAGGTATTGTGGTTTAGTAGCATATCAGATATACATGAGAGTCTCACCCCTATCGTAAAAGATTCCGTCAACTCAATGTCTAGGTTTTGAGTTGAGTTTGAGCCTCCAACATGGTACCAGAGTGGGTTTACCCATTGGATTCATATGTGGACACTTAGCCCTACCCGTGATGCACCCCAAACCGGTTGGCTTGACACAAGTGGGGGTTGTTGTGATTTAGTCCCACATCGGATATCCATGGATAGTGGAGAGGATTCTCTCAACTCAATACCTAGATTTTGGATTGAGTTCGAGCCTCCAACGATAGGAAATTGGAGAATGTAAATGAGTCGGATCCTCCAAATCTCTACAACAAGGTGGCAACTTATATGTCAACTACATGGCTTTTGTCTAGAGGAGAACTTGTGGCGGCAAAGTTACCAGTGTTTTATGAGGCATCACATTCTCATTCATCCTTCCAATGGTGATCTATTGATGTCTATGAGTAAATCTCCTCACACATACTTCTCCTTCTTCAATTTTCAAATCTCCAAAGCCATATGGACCCCCCCCAAAAAAAAAAAACTGCCATTGGATCTTGGGGTCTTGTAACCCAAGGATCCCATATTTTTCCCTTCTCATTCCCCCCGCCTACCTTCATTTTCCTCATTCATTTTCTCCTATTTGTTCCTTTTTCTTTTTCATTTACTTTTTTACAGGGGTGTAGGAGGGTAACACCCAAACCACTATTTGGTTATTGAACTCAAGAGTCTAGGAGGAGGGTCCCCTCCTCACTTTTTCTTTCACGATTTTTTCCTTCAATGAACCCTCTCTCTCTCTCACACAAGGCCTAGAGCCTCACAAGAGCCATCCACCCCAACGGTAGAGTCCCAAAGGCCTTCCTGTTCCCCAATGGTGGGTCTCGGACCACTTATCCTTGCAAGGTGCAGCCCTAACGCTAACATGTTGTCCTATTTATTTTTAAAAGGGCATGTATTATGATATTTTATTTTCATCAACATGCACCTTAATATATCAGATCAGGGATTGGATCTAAGATGAAGGATCTGATGAAGACAAGTTCTGATAGGAGAGACCAATCAAAGACCTACAGCACCACCAGTCAGGAAGTGAAAAATTATCTTCTTGACTGCAATAAAATCTCACATAAGTGAGGAGCAACCGTCAAAAAGTCCCCTACATTTGACAAAAGAGATGACAAGACAAACTTCAGATAGAGATATGTGAACTTCTAAAGGAAAACTGACAAAGAGCAAATGGAATCAGTATTCTAGATAAAAATAATACTTTTGTTTTCTATTTTTTTCCAAAGACTAAGAGTAAACCCACCCATCCAAGATCAAGTTAAAAACACCAGAAGCCCGAGACATGAAGCAGGCCAAACATCTCGTGGAGGTTGGAACTCATGTGAACCCCGAGTGGAACCCTCCCTGTAATTACATCCACTGGTAGGAGTTGATCAAACATACTACTTATATCCCGAAATATAAAATAGCTTGTAGTTCGCCACCTAAATAAAAGAAAAAACCACATGGTTTAGTGAATCTTCTTCCCCATTCTCTTTGAAAACAACTGTTCTGTGAACATCTAAAAAAACTTGATATTGTTTTGTGTTTACCAAATCAAAGGGTATGCCTATTAGAGGCATTCATTTGCCAGCCGCTTCATTGTGCCTAGACCAACTGTTTCGTCAACTCTCGTAAGTTTTCGAGAGAAGTGAATTTTTTCTTTGGCAAGCCGTTGGTATTGTTATTTTTACCGACACTTGTTCTAAGATACTCTTCGAAGGACTCCGCATATGGAGACTCTACAGATTTGCACCAACCGAAATGAGATGGCATTATTATATAACTTATCCAACAAGATGGGATGTCCACCCTACCCGCGTGTTAGTGTGCCTCAAACATTTGCGGACGTCTTAAGCAGAGCTGGACATTCCCCACACCCCACCCCAAACAAGCAAAAATGGCTTTGGCGCCTTGGTGGAGCAGGTGCGTGAATGTGCAATGGGAGCTAACAACCAAGCGTTCGACTGAATGCCGAGGAGAGAAAGGAGGACATACCGGGTTGTGAGCGTGCTGGAGGAGGTACGGGCTGTGCTCGGAGGCGAGGCGGTTGGTGTACTTGTGTGGCGGTGGGGCTGTGGAGGCCGACTCGGCCATGGCGAGGACCCGATGTCCGTGGGCAGGCCGGCGAGCGGAGGAGAAGGAGGGCGAGAAAAGAGGGGGCCGTCGCGCGGCTCGAACAGCGGCGAGGAGGCGAAAGAAGGAAACTGGGGCGGCAGAGGGTTTGGCGGCGGGAAACATAGCACGGAACTGTCGGTCTCCTCGAGTACTGGGGAGATAAAAAACGGTGGGTGGGGGGAACGAGGAGTCCGGCGATGGCAGTTGCCACGTGGCAGGAAGGAGGAGCTGGAGGGCGCGCCGCCATTGTCGTTGTCCGTTGATTTGCCATCACCGGGCAGTACAGGCTTCGGTTCCGGGCGTAGTGACGTGGGTCCGGGAGGTCGCAGGACGAGTGGCCTCTGCGCTCATCTTTGTGTTCCTAAAGAAGGGTACGCATGGGTGCCCGTTCACTGGTTAAGACGTTGATGTTCATTTCTTCGTTGTGACTATGAACCCGGCACCAAGCTAAACTATATAATTAGAATTGAACCTAGGATCTAGAAAATCGAGAAAAAAAGTTACGGACCAAAAAACAGAGTTATATCATGAAATTTATTAAAAATTAATTTCTCATAATCATGATTTGTCTGATCGTGCCAAGTCATTATGTACGAGTTGTGTTGAATCGTGCCAACGAAAAATTGACGTGCCAATATGTCGGCATGCAAATGACCTGATATCGACAACAACGATGGCGACCGAGGGAGAGGTCGGCCAGAGGCCAATGGAGGAGGGGGGTACGAAGAGAGGAGAGACGAGGGGAGGCAAGGAGGGAAGAGGACACTGCAATTGAGGCGGAGGAAGGAGGAGGCGGCTACTACGGCGGTGGTGGAGGGTGTAATGGCGTCAGATTAAAAATTAGTTTCTCATGATCATGATTTGTCATAATCAATCGAGAAAAAAAGTTACAGACCAAAAAATAGAGTTATATCATGAAATTTATTAAAAATTAGTTTCTCATAATCATGATTTGTCAGATCGTGCCAAGTCATTATGTACTAGTCGTGTTGAATCGTGCCAACGAGAAATCGACGTGCCAATATGTCGGCATGCAAATGACCTGATATCGACAACAACGATGGCGACCGAGGGGGAGGTCGGCCAGAGGCCAATGGAGGAGGGGGAGGTACGAAGAGAGGAGAGAAGAGGGGAGGCAAGGAGGCAAGAGGAGGACACTGCAATTGAGGCGGAGGAAGGAGGAGGCGGCTACTACGGCGGTGGTGGAGGGTGTAATGGCGTCTCTCTCTCTCTCTCTCTCTCTCTCTCTCTCTCTCAGCCCTCGACGAGTGCATGCAAAGGCTGCAACAAAGGGCGAAGGAAGAGGATGCGGTTGAGATAGAGGAGGGAGGAGGAAGCGGCTGCGATGGGGCAAAGGGAGGAGGCGCATCTATAGCACGGGCCGTACCATATTGTATTGTAGGGAATTGGAACGCTCCAGATCAGCAGCATGTCATTGCTTGCTCAAAATTAGGGTTTGCAGGACTGAGCCGAGACGGTCCGACCCGCATGACCTGGCCCGTCCCAGGTGGTTGGCGGGACGCCCGGGCTGGGGTCGTGGCCGGGACGCACTGGACCGCAAGGTCCCATGCATCCCGCCACGTACCAGATCGGTCCGCTGCGGGCCCGGCCTAGTACGTGCGGGTCGGCCGGCTCGTGCCGGTCCGCCATTTAACCGGCCGGTGGAGGGCGTTGCAGCGGTGGAGGGCGGCCAGGGGCAATGCACGGCGGTGAACGGCGGCGAGCGGTAACTTTGGGCGGTGGGGACTGGTCATCGGAGGTAAGTGAAACGTTTAAACATTTTTTTAAAAAAAATGGGGGAGGGTGGCCGGTGGGGGGCCGTGGGAGGGCGGTGGAGGGAGGAGGAGGTGGGAGGCGGCGGTGGGAGGCTGGACGGGGACCGGGGGGCCGTGGGAAAGAGGGAGGAGGGAGGTTGGGGTGGGGGGGGGGGGGGGGGGCAGTGGGACGGCATACGGGGAGGGTGCGGAGCACGGTTGGGGTGGGGGGGGAACCACCGGCGCCCACCGCCCCCTCCGGCCTCCCACCGACCAGATCGGGGGGGGGGGGGGGGGGGCAGTCGGTGGGCGGCAGTGGGACGGCATACGGGGAGGGTCTGGTGCACGGTTGGGGTGGGGGGGCAACCACCGGCGCCCACCGCCCCCTCCGGCCTCCCACCGGCCAGATCTGGCCGGTGGGAGGTCGGAGGGGGCGATTGTGGCCTGTGGGTGGCAGTGGAAGGGCAGGTGCAGGCGGGGACGGGTGGGAGGTGGGGGTGAGAGGGAGGTGGGGTTAATTTTTTTTATAATATATGAATTTTAAATTTAATTTAATTTAATTTTTTAGTTGTAACATTTTAGAATTAAAATTATTGTTTTAGAAAAAAATTATAGATTGTAAATTTTATTTGATGGTTCTATATAAATTTTAATTTGTAACAAAAATTATAGATTTAATTTAGATGTATTAAATATTTTTTTAAGTTTTACATGTTCTACAATTAAATTTATTATTTTCATTAAAATTTTATTTGTAACAAAAAAATTGATTTAATTTAGATGTATTAATTAAAATTTTTAGTTGTAAATGTAGAACAATTAAATTTAATATTTTAGATACAATTCACAGATGGTAAATTTTATTAGATGATTCTATGTAAAATTTAATTTAGATGTATTATTTAATTCTTTTAGTTGTAGATGTTCTAAATTTAAATTTAATGTTTTGGATACTTTTTTCATTTGTAACTTTTATTCGATGGTTCTATGTTAAAATTAATTTGTAACAAAAATAATTTATAAAATATTTATAATTTATATTTGTTCATTATCATATCTTGTGATATTTATAATTTATAATTCTTAAATTTAGGAGATACATTTAAGCACTCTATGACTCCTAAGGAACGTCCAAATGACATTGGATGGTCACATTGAGTTATGTTGGATGGCAACCGTAGGTGTTGGCGTTGCAACTACTGCAAAACAGAACACCAGGGAGGAGGTGTGTCTCGGTTGAAGAGGCACTTGGTAGGAGGAGTAGGTGCGGGATACTCTGAGGTTGCTATGTGTACCCATGTGCCTAGAGATGTGAAACTTGCAATGGCCAGGCACCTGCGGGAGAAGAGAGTTGAGATGCAAGAAAAGGAAAAAAAGAAGAAAATAGATGAAGTGACAGTTAGCGAAAAAGCAGGCGGCAACGACGAGGATGAATGTGTATGGACACCCAGTGACGAAGAGCAACAAGCGCGTACTGACCAGCCTAATGTGTATGTGACGGTGAATGATCCATATGAAGTGCAATTGCGTGAGGCACTACGTCAGAGTAGAGATGAGGTAAGACAGCCTGAGGAGACGAGAGTGCGAAGCCGCGAGGTGGCAAGGATCAAGGCATCAGCCAGTGGTGGTTCATCTTCCACTGGTCAACCATGGGGCATCATGGGTTTTTTCACTGGTGACTCGGGTTCACAAAGAAAAAGGACACAATCGATCAATATTGAAGATGTGGAGCCCGGTGCACTATCCCGAGAGCATGGCAAGCAAAAGAGGATGGACGATGCATATGGCCAGAAGGGGCCAAAATGGAAACTTGGACAGGCCGTTGCAAAATGGTGGCACCACGTGGGACTGCCTTTCAATGCGGCCAACAGCCCTTACTACATGCCAATGTTTCAGGAAGCATAAGTTTATGGGTTACACGTGCAACCACCTACATCGAGAGAGTTGGCCGGCATATATCTTGATTAACAAGTTGTAGATATCAAGAGTTATGTTGACTCATTCAAACAGAAACGGTCAAAGTACGGAGTCACACTAATGTGTGATGGATGGTCAGGTACCACTAAAAGTAGCTTGATCAACTTCCTTATTTATTGTCACAGACATGTATTCTTTCACAGGTCGGTAGATGCGTCAGGTCAAGTCCATAGTTATCAATATATATTGTCATTGATGGAACAAGTGGTGACCGAGATCGGGGAGGAGTACATTGTTCAAGTGGTGACAGACAATGGCTCGAACTATAAAAAGGCTGGGGAGGAGCTGATGAGGACCAGACGACACCTTTTCTGGACCCCCTGTGCAGCACACTGTGTAGACCTCATGCTGAAAGAGATTGGTTAACTTCATGTAGTCAAGTCTGTGGTCAATGTGGCACAGAAGGTCATGAAATACATCTACAACCACACACTTGTATTGGCATGGTTGAGAGAGCATTGTGGTGGCGAACTGTTGAGGCTTGGCATCACACGATTTGTCACCAACTACATCGCATTGCAGAGTCTTCTAAAGCACAAGGATGGGTTGAAGCATATGTTTAGGGGTGAGACTTGGCTGAGTTCCCCATTTGCCGCTTCACGTGAAGGTGGGGAGGTTGAAGGGATTGTCAACACGAGCAACTTTTGGGACAGAGTCAAGATATTAGTTTCATTGATAGAGCCACTGTACGAGGTATTGAGATGTGTGGATGGGGATAGAGTACCAACTATTGGGTTGGTGTACAACAAAATTGAAGCTGCAAAGTGGAAGATTCTTGCAACGTCAAAGAAATATGGACCCATCATCTTAGAAATTGTGGAAGACAGATGGGACAGGCAAAGGCATCATGATCTTCACATGACAGGTAAACATTTACAGTCTCCAATGTCGGTATATGTAGTTACATGACAAAAAACTCTAATATCCTGTGATTGCAGCGTACTACCTACACCCCGCATTTCAGTATGCTCGGGGTCTCGCTTATGATAATACTTTGATAGAATCCGCCAACATTGTGATAGACCGTCTGTCTCGCAGCCCAACAGATGATGCTGATACGTTGAATGAGGTATATTTGGATACTTTACCCTTTTGGAAATTACAAGCAATTATGTACCTTATTTTTTTTCGATAATGCAGATGAAAATATTTAGAGAGGCAATTGGTTCATTTGCGACACCTAATGCCGTTGCCAGCCGTGACAGACTTGACGCAGGTAATGTACTTTAACAATGAACATTATATAGCTGGGTCAGTATTTATTTCATCTAATTATTACAATGTTCATCATCTGCCTTAATAACAGCTGAGTGGTGGCTCAATTGCGGCACAAGTGCACCGACATTAAGGAACATTGCAATGAAAGTTCTATCACAAACATCCTCCTCGAGTGGGTGCGAGAAGAATTGGTCGACATTCTCCTTCTTACATACCAAGCTCAGAAATAGGCTAACACATAGAAGACTTGACAAAATAGTCTATGTTTATTACAACATGAAGCTAAAGGTTAAGCATCTGCAAATGGATGCAAGGAGTGGAGAGGGAGATTACGACCCAACAGATGATGTGTACTTGCGAGACGATGATGACCCTATGGTTTCATGGGTTGCAAGAATGACAACTGAGAGTGGTGACGCGAAACTTGACGAGGAGGGTGAAGAACCAGGCGAGACACCACGACCTAATACTTTTCTCGTAGCAGTTGTGTAGGAGGCAGTGGGGGAGGCAGATGACATCGATGTGTAGACAGTTGGAGGCGAGTCAGCAACGAGACGTGATGAGGAAGTTAATTTAGATGAAGACCTAATCATTGGGGGTGAAGACACATGATATGTGTACGATGATGCAACATGGGAGCGATTGATGTAGCCTCCAGCAAATCCACGTCCACCAATAGCTCAGGTGAAATAATATATACAAATCGAATTACATATTTGATTAGAGAGCGTAGGCATATATCTACGTATGATGATGTAAGAAATATATTACAGGCCGATCCGACAAATGAATAGTGGTCTCGGGTTGCTGCACCGCGACATTCAATATCTACAGAACTTAGAAGGATATCCACTTCTAGAGAGGTTAGGGGGAGTTCGTCATTTAGAGAGGTGAATATATATGACTATAAGAAGATTTATATGTTGTATTCTATTGCTAATTGAATATGTTGTTGGCTCAATTGTGTAGCCTTCGGTAGCATCCAAACAGGCATCTTAGTTAGCTGCACTATGACGCTCAGCGTCTAAGGCACCCATTCACTCGTCTCAGGTATACTCATATGTATATATTTACACATTACGAAATTACTCGAACTTCTTATCTAACAAAACCTTCATTTCTCAGGCATCTAGAGGGACACAACATGCAGCAAATAAGCCGCCGCCTGCTCCACAGAAGAAGCAATCGTCATGGACCACATTATTCAAGAGAAAAAAGGGCACACAACCACCATTAAATCCGATGGACATTGCAGACTTGGAGACATTAGATCCCAATGCAGATGATGACACTCCCGAGCCATCTGTTGAGCCCCGCATCAGTGGGAGTCTGTTGCATGGGTTTTTATGCCGATTAACTGAGGTGAAGGAAGGAATATAGAGGGGAAGGAAAATATGGGAGTTTGATGTATCTCAGGTATCCTCCTTACGGTTGCATGCCTCTCACGACGGTACCGGGCACTCTCCTTTTACGGAAAGTCGAAAGGGGCAGAATGGCACGGGAATGTCGGGCTAAGGGTTAACCGGACAGGGTGCGGGTGTGCCAGTCGATCTCTCGACAATCACTCATAGAACCAAGGTTTGACCGGGGAAGCGCCACCAGGACGCGGCACGTGGGCTCAGGCAATCGGGCGACACGTGGATAGAAGGGGTTCCATGGGTGTGAGTGCATAAACGATTGCGGGAATCGTGTACAGGACGTCTTTCCCCACCGGTCGCAAGCAACCGGTGTTTATTTACATCGGATTGAATCCGAATACCTTCGTTCCATGCTGAAGAAAAGTCTGTATATGTGTCTGGAGCCATGGGTGTGGGGCCGGGCGCATTCAGCAGCTAGGGGTACGTGTTAGACTGAGGGGCGTTCACTAGAGTTGGGTTATCGGGCACAGATGCCGAGTGGTGTGGGTAGGAAGCTGGGGGCCCGAATACGGGCATATGTATTTCACTGGTTTTACGATGAGCCACATGGGCTTTACAAATGGGCCGAGGAGGCCGAAGTACAACTGGCGCAAGCCACGGGATAATTCTGACACGTGAGTCGGCCCTCGGGTCATTGCGTGACAAAGCGGGTGTCTGCGTGTTTTACTGGAACTCTTTGCAGAGGAGTTGGTGTAGGTCCGACTGCCTTGGTGGTTAGAACGGACATGGCTGGCGCCTAGCGGAGGTCGGACGCGGCTCAAGGCGAGCGATCGGGTCCGGGTCTCGGACGGCAAGTGTTGTCGTGCTGGCGAGTCAAGGTCGGCCTGGGGACTGTAATTCCCGGGCCAGAGGTCCGACTAGACTTGATTTGGCAATCTGAGGGGCCGACGGCCGACTGGAAGATGAACGGTGGGCACGTGGATCCGTGTCGAGGGCCGACGCCGTCGTTACGCGATACCCTTTGTCACCGCGGTAAGTGTCGTAAGTCGACGTACACGGGCGGACCCGGGGCGCGGGCGTATTCACCGTTGGTACGGTCATCTTACACGAGGCGGGGATGGACTTGGCATGAGACGGCTAGACACCGCATGAAGGGAGTACGTGAGACATACCCTTAGCGTGTGTGAGCCGACTAGCAAGTCAATCGCGTGCGCACTTGTCTTCTCGCGTTCCCGACCCTTGCCGAAAGCCTCGGGAGTCCGAGGGTGCAACAATTAGGCCGGGGGAGTTAGCTCGTCCGTGCGTTGCTTCCTTCCTTCACGCATTGTATGCATGCATTGTTGTTTAGCTGGTTGGTAAGGGGGGCAATTTATAGAAGTTTGGAGGGGTGAGGGGTAGGGTTTAGGCGGAC